>VYXC01009638.1:15927-42590 GCA_013397175.1 Platysteira castanea
AGGCGGGGCCGCGTCAGCTGCCGGGGCCGGACCGCCGAGAGGAGCGAGCGGCTCGCTCAGGGCGCGCAGCACCGGCGGCCGCTGCTCCGGCCCGGCTCCCGGCCCGGTGCGGTGCGGGGATGGAGCCTGCAGGCCTCGCCCTGAAGCTGCTGCTGGTCGGAGACAGCGCTGTGGGGAAGTCCAGGAACCCGCACGGGCTGAGCCCGCGGTTTCTCTCCCCACAGCCTCCTGCGGAGGTGCACGGACGGCGCCTGTGAGCCGCGTCTGAAGCCCACCGTGGGTGAGCCCGGAGTCCGCCCGCGGGCCGGGGTCGTGCGGACGCGGGGGGCGGCCCCTTCCTCCAGAGACCAGAACCAAGACACAGGCAGGAGGGCACCACGCCTTTGAGGAACTCGTCATAAAGATCCTGCAGCCTCCAGGCCTTTGGGATAAGAGCACAGAGAAGCGGGGAGCCCAGCTGATGGAATCTTCAGCACAGCAGGACGAAGGCTTATGTGGGGCATGCTGTCATGCATGGACAGGTGTTTGTTCTGCCTGACTGGAGGGGACTTCAAAACAAAAACAGGGTGTGGGGGTGGGATTCCAAGTACTAATCCATCAGTTGTGCAGATCCAAAACACGAACTCATTAGCAAAATACATTTTTATTCATTAACAAAATACAGTTTCTCCTTCCCTTTTGCACAACTGCTATCTGCAGATATTTTTCTGGTTGCTCTCAGATTTTTCACTATTAAATCCTAGTGCTGCTTAGAGTATTGTGCTCTTGCTGTATGACATTCAGCATGGACTTCTGCTGGAATTCCTGCCTTAGCATAAGTAAGGTAGTATTCAATTCTGGAATATTATTGAAAAGCTTCTCTTCCCTGGGATGGCATGGGAGGCTTTTAGGCACTCAAGTTCCCTTAATGCAGTTAACCATCAGGAGCTACCCTGAGCAGTGGATGCAGTTTCCTGATTCTGGCTGGTTTTAAGAAGTCAAAATTGCTGCATGTCCCCAGACAGTAGCTGCCTTACTAGTTAATTTTAGGGTTGCCACGAAGAGGATGTATCTTCTAACATTTGTCAGGAAATCCCGCGCTTCCTGTGCAGGGCACTGCAGGTGCCCCTGTGCTGCTCTCACACTTCACACCAAGGATCAGGGAGGAAATGCAGGCATCACTTCGGGCTGCCTCACACCGTGGCTGTGGGTTTTGCACTCACTGTGGTTCTCTGCAAACCCACACCCTCGTCCTCTTTCAGCAACCACAGCGGTAAAACTTAATAGAAAGACTTTCCACGAGGGTGAGTGTGTCTGTCACCAATCCTATTATGAAGTTACCTTTTTTACCTTTTACACTTTGAATGGCAGTATTGTATTTTGGTAACTTACATTAAAATAACTGAAAATTTAAGATGTACCTTATATGAAACTTGTACCTTGCTTCTCTTCATGCATGTTTCTACTATTAGACTATGTTAGATCATAAATCAAACATACAGCTTTATTTACTGCTAGCCATTCAAAATACTTTAGGATGTTATGATAGCAACCTTGCTTTAAATAAATTCTGACCCTTAAGTTTTCTTTAAATTAAATCTGAATCTTCTAAATATGTTCATGTCTTGCAGACTACAAAAATCTGTTCATAACCTGAAATATAGACCTAGGGTGAGATCAATCTGGCCATTTAATATTTTCATAGAATGACTTAGTTTTTAAGATATTACACTCAGTTCTTCATGGGATCAAGGTACATCTGTCACAAATTGTCTCTCTAAGAAGCTAAATTACTTCTGGGGGCTGTGCTGGAACATGATTGCAGAGCTGACAGCCCATGGCATGTGAAGGAGTCCTTGCAGATGTGCTGAGGCCACCAGTCTGCAGCACTGACAAGTGCAGAGACCTGCCTGGGAAAAGTTCTGGTTTTTGTAGCAGTGGGAACAGAACCTCAATGCCCAGGAGCAGGACCATCCATCAAGTTGCCATTTGGAGAGGATGGATGGGGTGGAGAAGATGGATGGGGGTGACTCTTCTACATAACTTTTTGGGCTAGAGGTAATGGAGATTCAGTGACACTGGTATGTAACAAAAGTGCTTTTAATATGCAACTTTTAGTTCTGCTAAATGTCATGGAACAAGAATAACATCATACGGTTAAGGTGTAGGGAACAAGACTGGTACACCAAAAGGTCTTGTTTAAAGGGCACAATACACAGGAAATATTGACCTCAGCAGGCAAGTAAGAACAGGAACTAGTTACAGCTAACATGCACCTGTACAAAGCTCTCCCCTCACACCCCCAGTTATAAAGCACAGCTACTTCCAGAATCATCTCTGCATCTTCTTAAGACCCACGTAAAAATACTGTATATTCAAGTCTCCTCAAATACATACGAGGCCCTCTAACAGTTAAGATTTCTTCTTCAGGCCAGTTAGATGCTCTGGTAACTTTTACCAGATTTGGAACAAAAGTCATAAATGCTGGAAGGACGATGATTTTGACCTGTAGCTCAGCTATTTATTACTTCAGGCTCCTCCTTTTAGTGCCCTTTTTGGAGCTGTTCCATTGCTGTCAAGGCTGTGTCCCATCGGGTAGCACAGGCGAAGATGTTCTGCAGAAATATGCTTCTTAAATGTCCTATTTTAGAACCATATGCAGTTGTTTTCATGTACACTATAAAAATCTATGTTTTTTGAGCTGGCCACTCATACAGGTACACTCAGAGGTTGTTTAGCATTTGTCCTGTGTCAGTAGAAAGGGACTGGGAAAGTGGCACAAGCTATGGATCAGCATGCTAACAGCTGTGCAAGACAAGCTGGAGTACTGGGAAATGTGATGGACATAAAAAACCCCTTCTACAGCTGGCCTGCTTCTCGTGCCTCACTGGAAAGGATCTGCAGTTAATGCTTCTGTGTGCAGGGAAGCCTGTTCTGCTGGCCAGCCAGCCAGCTGCACTTCTGAGTAACGGACACGGTGTCACCACTCTGCAAAGAACACTCTTCCCACCCAGCTGGAGTAGTTTGTTCTCAAAGGGTACTTGATTCAAGAGGTTTTAACTCTAGCCACAAAATTTGTGGCTAGAATTGTGGCCAAAGGACAAACCTTCCATCTGGTCAGTGTCTCAGCACTAAAATGCTTTGGAGTGTGGGACCCTCTGCGAAACTTCACTGTAACAAAATGCACTAATTACAGTCTAAAGATCAGTAATGGACTGGATGTTGGATGGCTTCTTTAGTCTGAGGATTGACTTCTAAATGACAGCTGCTATTCAAAATTTTGACTCAGAAAGGCAGTATCAGCTTGGGACTTTGTTGTTTTTCCTCATACAGTCTTTATGTATTGCCTTCTTGCTAGGACCAGCAGTTTTGAAACAAATTTGACATATTCCCCTTTTCAAGTATTTACAAAACATTTTTATACAGTCTTTCCCTTAAACATGGTAACAAGCTATGACCTAACCCAGCTGACTGGCACCCAAAATGAATCCTTGTTTAGTTTCTCTAACACACTTTTCAGCTCATTACATGCACTCTGGAGATCTTCTTTCACCAGAACAGTGTCAATTAAATGGCCATACTGCTCTTCAATGAATGCTGCTGAATTAATAATTTCCTGCTGTTCTTCATCCTGCTGATCAACACAAGATGTTGGTATGACATTTACAGCACGTCTGTCTAGTTACTAGCATTTTAAAGGCTATTAGCACAAGAAGTCATTACTTTGAGAAAGAACATGGAACAAAAGCCACTACCATTAGGAAAAGGTATTGAAGATATTAAAACTGAGATCAAGGAGCAGTATGCTACTGGTCGCTGTTCCAAAAAATGCACGGGACCTTAGGGAAGGGGGAAATATGTTACAGGAGGGACATAAAGTGGTGATTCTGCATTTTATGTACTTAGAGTTGCTGCCTAACCTAAGACATGGAAACCCCACTCCTCAAAAACTACAAGAGAATGCTGCATGCACTGTCCCAAGTTCAGTAATTTTACACAAAAACTTAGCAAATGAACTAAGTTCTGTAACACATAAATTGAAGTTCAGGTTACCAAAGTAATGACATTATGCACTCTGTTTCTGTTCAGATTCACACATCACCTATTTGCAGCTGATCTAGGTTTGATCCTCAGAAGACATCCACATGCTGTGTTTTGTGTGAACACCACTAAAACACTGGGTGACACTGGTGTGGGTGTCACTTTGGAGGTATAAGAAATAGCTGGCTACCATTACCCCATTACCATTACCATTGGATGGGGCTGCTCATCAGAAATGTAAAATAACTGTTGGTTTATCTGAGTTCAGTAGCAACTGCCCCTGCTGCAGCCTTGATGTTGTACTCAGATCCATATGGAAGACTGGCACTTGGCTTCATTTTACTTTGAGTATATAAAGAGTCAAAAATTCCATTCTAAAGTTCCATCTGAAAGGCTACAGGACCTACTTAGTGCCCCACTTTAACTCTTGTTGTCATGGAAGAAGATCTCTTTCATGTAATAGAAGTGCTAGCCCAAATACTTCTTTCATGTCCAAAAAGAAGAGGTTAGAAATCAGAATACTTACAAGGGGGGCTGAGATTTCTTCTGACACGGGAGATTTTAAGACATGTTTTTTCTTTTCTGAAATGAGAGGCTTCACAAAGATAACGTAAGGCTTAAACTCAGGAGTCCTCAAGTGCTTTACTGCCTGTGAACAGATATTTTTTGTTATCAGACTTCTTTTTGCTACATGTCAGTGACAGACTCAGACTGGTTTCAGCAGTTCCACTGGCACAGGCTGACACACTGTGAAGTCCTGTGTACTACACATCTGACCACAGCAATCTTTTGCTATTCAAAGGTGTCCCTGAGTCCTGGCTAGCACACAAGAGTGCCTGGAGCACGGCCTTAACAGCACACCTGCCTGGCTATGCACTGCAATTCCCAGGGGCAAGGACGTGGCAAAAAATACTGAGGAAACTATAAAAAAACCTGACTTCATGGGCAAGTTATAGTTTGCTTCGCTTATGCAGCCAAACACTGCAAAATTTTAAATTTGGAACCCATCTGAGGTAGTACCACGAGTCTTTTCCTAGCCCAGCTACAAAATCTGAATCAGAATTTCAAGTATGAAGTCACAGTATGGAGGCATTAAGAGCAGGTCTGCTGGGCAGCCTGGGGTGATTCAAAATGTTACTGTATTCCACATCTGTCTGCACCTGAAAACTGTTCCTGTATCTTTGAGATCCTCCAAATGAGAGCCTTGGGGGGTTGTGTATGTGTGTGTGTGTGCTATGGCCAGTGCTTTTAAAATCAGAACTAGAATAAAAAAACCAACTCTGTTCTCAGTATTCTCTGTAGGACCTGAGCAGGCTGGGACAGTGATGCACATCCCTACAGCAAGGGAGAAGTCCCACAGTGACAACTACTGACGAGACACCCAGGCTGTACACCCTGGACGTGCAGGAACTGTAACCACTGCACTGCTTTCCCAAGAGCCCTATTCTGTCAGCCAGCAGTAAATCATATTTGCTTTCTTTAAAATAAGCTGCAGAACTTACTTCAGGTACCACATCCACCAAACAAACCTTCTTTTTGGCCATCACAGACCGGATTGCCTCCAGACTCGTACCGTACAAATTTTCCTTGTATTCTCCATGTTCCACAAATCTAAAAAGTCAATACGTTTTAAAATACCATCTACAAAAAATATCAAGAATATTTAACTTAGAACATTTGACAGCTGTTTCCTGAAGTCACAGTAGTCAAACAGGGAGGAGAAAGGCAGAAAATCAGGGGTAGGTGTGTAGGGATTTAATTTTTTCCACTTTTTTCCTCCTTCCTTGCCTAGTAGCAGTTCTTCATATATCACTAATAGCTAACCAGCACTACTGACAAAAAGGGGTAGAAGAAAGTATATTTTTCACAGAAAACAGAATGAAGCTGGCAAGGAAACAGACTGCAATTCTCTCATCTTTTGGGAGACTAGCAGCAATCTGAATTTGGAGGAAATACTCTCAGGCTCACACAAAGTCTGGTATAGCCCCACTCTTCCACTCACTTTCAAGTAGATTTGTGAATAAAACTTTTGACCCATCATATTTAACAGAGAGTGAGCAGGCCCAACTAAATACCTGTTACTTTCACTAGATTCAATTCTGACTAGTCACAACACTTGTGCAGGTTTAAATTCTAACTCGGGATCCTCCTACTAATGTTATTCCTAAATTGCTTCTAGTTAAATTTTTGAGTTTGCTCTAACAGTCCAGACTCAAGAAGGAGCTTTTTAGTTAGAAAGCTGCATCCTTCTAATACAGCCAGTCCAACCTGTCACCTGATTTTGGTATTCATATGATGTGAGATTGAACAAGCAATACTTTTAAATAGTCAATTATCCCAGTATTTTAAAATTGACTCACTTGTTTTGCTGCACATCCGTCTCAAATGATTGCTTAGAAACAAAATTGTATTCTACTCCCTCTCTCTCGTGACTTTTCCTTGACCTTGTTGTATCTAGAAGAGAAGGGAAGCAAGACATGGGACACATATCAGCCTTTGCAAACGGCTTCTCTACTTAGTTCCTGTCACATTTTCATGACCTCAGACAAGAAAGTTACACAGTGGCAAATTCCAATGAACAAAATAGAAATCAAACCATATAATTTTGTTCTAAACTCCATCTCAAATACTGTATGACCAAAAATGAAATTGTTTTGCTCCCCAGAGTGCTGTAACTAACAAAAAAAAAAATTAGGAAGCATCCTACTTATACCTGGTAGATGCAGCAGAGGATGTCCTGCAGAAAATAGTGTAACTTAACTGTTTGGAATTCTGGACTCTCATTTCCTTGGAAAGCTCAAAAATAAAACCAGGAAATATATAAAGTCCTATTATGCTGCCCCTGAATTTACAGTAAGAATATTGATGGCTGTTTCCCAATGCTGTGAAGTTTGCCTCATTATGAGAGTCCCTTACTTCTGGTGTAATTTCTTTTAGTAATTGTTATTACTGTAGGAGAAGCTTTGATGATCATTCTACAAATCTGTGCTTGACCATAAAAGTAATGTCTGCTCTTCTTTTTGTGTATGTGTTTAAATTCAAGTAGGAATTACACATTTGAGTTCTTCTGCTAACTTACTGAAGTCTGCCTGAAAAAAATTTTTTTAAAGGTCTTAAATAACATATCAACAGTGCCCTCAATGTTAATTTGTTGGATTCAAAAAGTAGCTTGTTGGGGAATACAAGTAACAATGCTTTTTTTGTGTGTGTGTGTCTGATATTCCTTTTCTTTTAGAAAATAATTCAGTAAAAGAAATTCAGTGTAACTCTAGTCACAAAGCCATGCAAGAATCACTAATTTCTTTATTACTGTGACTCACTTGTTTGAACAGCCTAGATATACCAATCAACAACTTAAAATCTTGCCCAAGTTTTGATTTGGTTTATTGCTGTCTGTTTTTTTTTTTTTAACTGCAGCTGTAATGCTATTCTCAAGAAAAATCACCCTCTTTTAAACACACAATGTTTTGGCTGACTCCTAAGATGCTAGTTTATCACCCCAGCTGTCTCTGCAAATCACACTCCATTTTTTCTTCCTGTATTAGGTTTTTCATTCTTTTACCAGACACTGTGAAATGCAATCTGCAATCTTAGGAAACCACAATTAAAAAACCCCAGTGAGCTGACAGAATTCCAGAATGCATATGTGCCAAGTTACATACTGATTTATTTACCTATCAAGGGCAAACATAATATATTACAGTGAGAAAAACAATTTGAAGTACTTCAGAAATATGCATAAAATCAATAGTCAGAACACAAATTATCATCAGTGCAGATGGCACCACATTCATTAGACAGCAATTATGGAATAAAGACACAACAAACACAAGTCAGTAAATTTTACTCACGTGGAACTGCAACACCATACTCCTGTGGGTTCTCTGACACAACTTTTTGCTTGAGCTCACTTAGCTTGGCCCCCAAGCAACCTAATGAAATAAAACTGACTGATAGATTTCTGTGTGACATGAAATACTGCAGAAAAATGTATCAGTTTCACACAAATAATACAATTCAGGAGTGTGCTTGAAGAAACCTCTTCATGAGAGACCTCATAACCTGCTCTGCCATTTTCTGCTTTGGAGAACGTCATCAGGAACAAACTGAATTCCTTGAACAAGTGCTGGACAATCACCTGGCAGACACTAAGTCAGAAAATCTGTGATCTCAGCAGTTGGTTCTAGGAGATACCCTGGAATTCTAGGGCATCCTGGGAAGCTGGCCCAACACAAGGCTGATGAGCCTCCTGAGTTAAAATTGCATGCAAAATCCTGTCAGATAATTCTAACGTCTACCTCTTCATCAGCAGTTCTGACAGCCTCAGTAAACGCTGGAGTAACAACCAAAGGAAAGTGAATCAGAAAAATGAGAAATAGTCCTGCATAATTGTCTTTAGAAGGATTTGGTGAGTTTGACTCCTTGGGTTTTTTTTCTTTGTTTTTAATGTAATTTAAAATTAAAGAGTGAGTTCTGACAAAAACCAGAAAAACCATTTAAAAAACCCACCAGAACCACAAAACCCCCTAAACCAAACATCTGAAGAAAGCCTCTGGAAGTGCAGGATAAGGGAAGAGGGAGAAAGGTGAAAAATTTTGAACCAGCTGGGTATCTTACCAATCAAAACCACCAGCCTCTGCTGTTCACCGGGCTGTTGCTGATACTTTGTGACTTCCTCATAGGTCAGGAACTCAGCTCCATCCGCCTGCTCTGCTTGCTTGCCTTCACTCACATTGTTCTCCTTCTCTTTACGACTTAATCTAAAGCTCCTGCGCAAACCAGCTGTGCAGACAAACAGAAGACACACTGACATGGCTCCACTTACCCAGATTTTCAAGCTTGTTCAGCTACAAGTTATTGTCTTCAAATATGAGTTATTCCCACGAATTTTGTTTATAATCAAATCAGTGCATATATACTATTATTATAGGAGAAACATTTGCATATGGGATACAAACTGTAATAAAAAACTCTTCATATAACCCTAAACTGCCAAGTATCAGTTATGCCAAAGTCCAGTTATGCCTCTTCACAGAGATAATCTAGTTTATTAATGTATGGGAAATTAATATAAATAGTCCAGTTTTAATTTGGGGTTTTTTGAGGGGTTTTATTTGGTGGGGTTTTTTTGTTTTTATTTTGGTTTTTTTTTGGAGTGGCTGTGTTAGGGAAGATGTAAGGGGTTTTTGGTTAACTCACCTATGTAGTGTCCATTGAAATATCCTTCACAGTCACAGTCTTCTGTAAATTAAAAAGCAAGGGAGTGGGGGGTAGGGCAGAGGGGAAAGGAGGGTGAGAGGGAGGAGGGAGATATCTTAGACAACGCGTGTGATACAAGTCTGGCTCTTTGGCAAGGAAAGAAATTTTAAAACCTGCATTGTTTGGACATACTTTTAAAATATAAACATTATTGATACAAAAAAATACTTGTGGTTTGTATCTGAAAATCCCTGACTTTGATACTGAACTAGAGAGTTTTGTATCTTGGTATTTACAGTTCCCAGAGTTTATGCTTTTCAGCATTCATGATATTTGACTAGTGCTGCTGTTAAAAGTATGATACTCAGGCTTAAGTAAAAAAGAAGACTCCACAAACATAGAGCTCTTTTTTAAAATTAATAACTTTATAAATGAGTATGATTATGTAAGAAAATGGCATCTTCTGATATTTCATTACCATTTGGGCTTGAAGAAAGGGGATCAGAAATGACAAAGATGAACTCTAACACCCTTCATTTTCACCAAGTTAAATTATCATTGCTTATTAATTCTCTATTAAAAAGATAAAGATTTGATGCTTTGGTCATATGCATGTATGTAAAATAACATGTTTCAAATCCCCAACCTATCCCTCCCCTAATTACAACCACCCCCAAGGCCCCTAAAAGTGTGCATAATAAAACCACAATATGGAGCTGCAAAAAAGTACATTGCAATCCTAAGAGAAATACTGAGTTCTCATACTTCCTGAAAGAGGATACCTGGCTTGTTAACATTTAGGCACCTGTGCCCTTGCAGTATTTACAGAACTGTATTCATTTTAAGGTGGTGGTGTATGGTTCTGGGATAAACCCAACCATAAGCAAAAATACATGCAGCTTAAACCTTTAACAAAAGGTGCCAGTCAAGAGAGGGCTTTATTTTTTAATGCATGCAGGTTTGTAATCAAGCAATGCCACTGTGTACTCCTAAAACATGATGCCTACATGAGGATAAAGTACAAACAGCAGTAACATCCATCCCTAGCTAAGACCAGAGCTGTTGAAGGTAGGCTCTTTCAGACTGGTGCTTTGACAGCTGGCCATGACTGCTATACTCTAATTACAGAATATGATTAGTACTTTCACCAAAGTTGATGGAATACTAATACTTGGAATATGAATTTCGAGAAGCAACTGTAATGTGAAACAGGAATCACAGCATACAGAATTCAACAGGAAATACCAGATGTTTGCAAAGGGGTCTGGTACAGTGACATGAACTGCATATGCCCAACACAGTTGCTCATAATGAACACAACACAGAAAGCAGTCCAAATGAACAATGAAGACAAACCACTTTGGATTGATATGGGTGCCCTAAAATGTTAAATCCCAATACTTTATATTTTAAACATAACAGATACAAAGACTGCATTTAACTTGCAACTCTTTGAACCTCACTCAGAAACCTACAGAACATGTAAGTATGTATCAGAAGACAAATATTTCCTCTTGAATCAGAAGCAAACTTAGAAGTTATCATTACTTAAGTCATCAATCTGAATTAGATTAGTTAAATAATAATTCACAAGAAAATATGCTAGGAACAATGTATCTACTATTCCCTTTGGAATCATAGCAAGTATTGTAGAAAAGACATTGGTTGTTTATATTCAGACAGACAGAGAGTTAGGAGAGTACCTACCTTTGTCAGAAGACTGATCATCTATAGTTAGCATGAAAGGCAGAGTTGGGATGATATTAAAAGATGGGCAAATAATTGAGCAAAATTAGAGAAAATGGGAAGGAAGGTTCTTCTGGTTTGATTTGCTTAACAGGCTTTTCTAGCTTAAAAAAATACTGCAGTACAATACCCACATCAACTGATAAAAGAATTTTGGGCTGAAATTTAGCATTATAACCAGTTAGCAGCTTAATTGTCTCAAAACCATCTGAGATAAAGCTTAGGCAGCAATCCTCATTACGTGCCTCCTAATTTGAATGCAATGGAAACTGATCTGGAAAAGCTTCACTTAAATCAGTAATGCTATTTTATGATTTGATTGAGCATCTTCCCTCCTTGTAGCATAAGAATACCTGAACCTCAACATGCACCAAGGGCAGAAATTCACTTCTATTGCTCAAGAGAGACAATTTCCAGATTCCTGGTCTCCATGAGGGTGGCAGTCCTAGCACAATCCTGGCTTCCCACAGTCACAGAGCTTCCCCCCACATCAACAGTGCCTGTGCTGAAGTACCCAAGAGCAACACATTTTGGGATAATCATAACGTCTCCTGCTTTCCATCACTTACTGGCAATTTCCTCACAAGTTGTGGGATTTTTGGTGACTAATTCAGAGACAGAGACTTCAGAGCTGTAAACAAGAATCACTCTGCAGTCTACTTAAGACCAGCTCTGTAACATTAAGCCTGAAACACAGATTGTATTTCCAGCTCCAGTGATTTTTATCTTCCTTAAAGCTACACTTTCTTTTAATACGAGTTTAGAGGAGTTTCATGCACTTACATACGAATTTGGAGAAGTATGCATTAGGCTATTTTTGCAGGTTTCAAGTCTCAAACCATAGAAAAAGTGTCAACACTAGCAAATTTTAAGGCATCTAAACATGTAAGGCCTCATGTTCTTGAGAGCAGGAAGAGAGGGCCAGCTATGTTTTTTGAAAACAACAGACACTAGCAACACTGGATAAAGCTCAGACCCAAATCCTCCCCTGTGGCAGCTTGGGTCCATGCATATCAACCAATGGCAGATTTTATTCCAAATACCAGTCAGTGCTAAAATACATTCAAACACATCATTACTGAAATAACAGAAAAAATATTGAGAACTTAGTAGCAGTTAAAACATAACTGAAAGAACATAACAGACTTACATAATGGTTTCTTCAGAGTTCTGGCATTCTGCAGAGTGCCTGTTGTTCTTCTGTAGATCAGTCGTCTGAGTAGAAAATAATTATATTTTAGATATGTAAACTCAGAATTATAGAGAATTTATAGTATGTTATACACATAGCATTGAAAATAAAGAATGAAATAGTGCTTTTTCTTAAAAAATTTGAAGTGTCTCTGATTGAACTACTTAAAAGACTTTCTTTAAAACTGACAGTCGCAGATTGTTACTGATAAGGGTATGAGAGAGAAGATTCTAGGAGCCAGAAGAAAGATCACATAAAATTTTTCCTACTATTATTATAGGCATAAATTCAAAATAGTTACAATAAAGCTGTGGAAGTACGTGGCTGTGAAATACAGTGTCTCCATAAGCCAAGAGGGTTACGAGACTGCTATTCCACATTTCATTTCATTCACGTTTGTTTAGCAAGTGCTTCTGTCCTCATGCTACAAAGCATTAAGTCAATGGCAAACTACCCAAATCAAGCTAGGAAGTTTATGATATAATTGGACAAGATGGAGCTGTTTAGCACTTTCCTCTAAGCAGCTGTATTTACCCTGGCATGACCATCATTTTCTGTGAAAAAAACCCAGCATAAAATCAATGTAACACTATATACACGTGAAAGAAAAAAAAAAAGTGTAATCTTTGCTGACAAACCTTTCTTGGAACTGTTTAGAGGGGATTAAGCCTGCTCTGAGGTTGGTGTCCCCAACACGCTTGGCTTGCCACCACGTGGGATCATCCTGGCTTACAACTTCCAGGACGTGTCGCCTTTTGAACGGCAGCCCAGCTTCCTGGCAAGGAATGGCTCTGTCTTCTTTGGGATTATAGCAGAAAAGCGCCCTCATAAACACCTTTAAGAGAAAGTTAACACGTCATTTCTTCTTGTCCTGTCTGGAATTTCAAACCCTTTAAAAGGCTTTCCCCAGTGCTAACACTGCTAACTACATATACACTTTATCCCTCCTTCAAGCACTGAAAAAACCAGACACCTAGCAAGCTTATGCAGAAAAATAAATTACCTTTCCAGCACATACCCAGTCATTATATATCAGCATTGTGGAAGATGAGACTCAAAAGACCAAAGTCCCAAGAAACACAGATCACAATCTACATTAAGTACAAAATGGAATAAAGAAATGGTTGAAAAAAAATAAGGGGAGGGAGAAAACAATAAAAATGGATTTATGGCAAAGTTGCCATTGTAAAGACTGTCCTTAAAATGTTTCTTTAATGCATCAAAATCTACTATTCAACTTCGGATTTGTATCTTTAAACTATTTAACACGTAACAGCAGAACCACTTTAGAAAGTGATTTGTGGGCTTCAAGGAAAAATTCAGCAACCAAAAGCAGGGAAGGAGAGAGATTGACAGAGGAATCCTGTAAGGGGCCAGCTGAGCAGTAAGTTATTGCTGATCAGGGAGGGCAGCTGAAGTGGGCTGATGGGGTCACATGATGGATGCAGCTCTGTTTGCAGAGAGGTCAGTTTTCACTCAAGGGAGTGGCAAAATGCCCGGAGATAATGGACAGACTACAGCTGGCATGGTAAGAGAAGACCAGCAGAACACCAAATTTAATTACATGAACCAAAAAGAAGAGGCTAGATTTTAGAAATGCTATACAAGAACATGTGCAAAGACGAAGAGGAGAAGAGTCATGCAAGTAATTCTATTGAATAAGAGGGTACTGCACAAGAAACCACTCTCCTGTCTTTGTAGCTCGATTCTGTGTCTGTGGCCCTTCCCACTGGAACAGCAGAACAGTGCATTTACAGAGATGCCAGCTGTAAAGATGTGCTTCAGCACTTCAGCTGCATACCTTGCTGTCCTTCAGACGATCTTCCTCTTTGATGGCTGGAATTATCTTTAATGTTATTGACCCTCGAGACTGAGCCTGAGAAAAAAGAAAGGTTTTTTACTTTGAAAGCAGGACAAGGATACAATGCAGACTATTCATGCTCCAGCTAAGAAGCTAGCAGCTGTCTCCTTCTCAGAAATATCACAGGCCAAGCTAATCCACTATTTAACTGCATTACAGAGGCTATTGTGATGTTCCATGACTCCACAACAGTGTAGTGCCCATGCAGATATCCACAGGAACTGCTTGGCTAAAACATATTAAGACCTGCATTAAAATTCTATTGTTTGCTTTTAGCAACTGCATTAATTTCTGGGCTACAGTTCACAGGACAATAAACATTTCTGTGGCTTTTAGTACGACACTGACTTAAATTACTGCAGACTAATAATTTTAACGTGCTGCTTTGAAAAATACTGCTGTGTTTTCTCCATATAGTGGCTAACTGGTTAGAGTGAAATGTAAACATCTACAAAATAATCACTCCAGAAATCTTTGCTAGTAAATGACGATTATTAGCTGTAGTGCACTAAATAAACCTCCTCCTACCTCTATCTGTCACTTCTAGGTACTTCAGAAATCTAGAATGGGTTTATCTTATCTATTTTAGATGCCTTATTTTGCATGAGATGAACTGTGTTGTAGAGAAGTCTGCAATTCTGCACAGATTAAAAAGCAAACACAGCCAAACGTTTGTAGCTTTTCTTCAAAAAATAAACCATGAAAAGGACAGTGTTACACTTCAGGCATTAGTTCATGTGGGACAGATGTAATTAGAAATTACACAGGACAATGAATAGCATCCCAAGGTCCCCATAAATAAAACTTTACACACCAGTTCAAGTGGTTTTGACAACCCCTCGCCCCCAAGTTTAAAGCAGTCATTGTCATTATTTGGGATTATTTTGACCTAAATTGAAATTAGGTGATGGAACTGACGCCAGTCTTCTGTGCTGCCAGTCTCCTTACTGTGCCCCTAAGTCCACACCAAGACAAGGGGGAACCATGCCACAAGAGGGAAGTCAGAGAGAAAGAGGCATAAGAGCTACAACCACTTTCTACCAAGATTTGTGGGTATTCACGTTAGAGAAGCTTGAAGCAAGAATTTGTTCATGTTACCAGGAATCTGCTGGTGAAGAGCAGACTGACAGCTCTACTGAACACATGGACAAGACTTTCTTCAGCTTCCTAACACACCACATCATGAATCATCTTCAGAAATGTACTTATACTTTGCAGTTTGCTTGTCATAAACAAAGCATTAAAGGGAAGTTCTTGACAGAGCAACATGTTAACTTTGTATTTGTATCTTACTTGGTACCAATCCAGTTCGCAGAAGTTTCTGAAGTCAAAAGGAGAAGACTAATCCACTGGGAGAAGAAAAACTCTTAATGCAAAGACAAGCAGGGATTGCATCTTTTAGCTCTATATTTTAAACTCATGGTTAAATTTCATCATCTACTGTAATTACTAGATCACCAAACAGAAAAGATCTTGAAATGAAAAGCAGTGCAGACCAAAATCTGACTTATTTCTTCTGGTCGTTTGTGAAGCACAGTAATACCATTGACTTCTCTTAGTTCATCTCCAACATGGACAAGACCTGAAAAGATGGTAAGGAAATTAAAATAGGTCTGCAGACCAGAAAGCACCACTCCTGTGATGTCGAGCCTAAATAATTAGTATGTACTTCCTCTCCTCCCTCATCCAGACTGATGGATTCAGTACCAGAGCCAAGTGCCTTTGCTGGAAATGTGCCTCGAAGTCTCCTGCCTTTATGCCTAATGGCACTTTTTTCCCATGCAGCACAATCTCAAAGGAGAGCAGCACACAGACAGGCAACTTGTGCCAAGGTACTCTGGAAAATTACTATTTGCATCAGCATTAAGTATGAAAAACTGGAGCAGTTTCACGAGTGTGACCAAATCTTATAAAATCAGGAGACACTTTGCTGCCTCTAAAGGCAGGAATGACATGTCTGTCAACTGACAAATCAATAATACACAGCCCCAGAAAGAATGCTAGACTAAATTTTTTTTAACAAGCCATGAAAAGGCTCTACAAGTTTTAGGTTTGTTTATCCAGTTCAGTAGGAAATGTTGTACTTGTTGTATATATAGCTACTGTTAACTGACATAAACGAATTTCTCAGTAAAGCTAACAGAAAACAACACGTGCTACACTGAATAAACCAAGATACTAGATTAAAAGTAAAAAACATTCTTTGCTTTCTTCTAAAGCTCAAACCTACTTCTTCCATCTCTGTTTTCATTGTCTCCTAATGGCCATTTTAATAAAAAACCGTATGTAATTAGATTAACAGATTACTGATGAGATACAGAAATGCTAACTGCATGCTTACGAAACTTCAGGAATTTACTACTGCAATCATACCACTGCGATCAGCTGCACCACCTCTCATGATCCTTGCTACAATCACAGCTCCTGTCTGTTCATCTCTTCTGATGGTAGCTCCCTGAAAGAAAACATACCCCCCACCCAAAAACACGTCAGAAATTTGCTCTGCGTACAGCAAACAGTGAAATAACCTGTATGCTATTATGTCTTTTAAACTGGAATTAATTTGTTCTATGGATTTTCTCTTTCTCCTTGATGAATTCCACCATTATTCAAGTTTTGCTCATGCCAAGTGATTATGGGAAGGCGCACACACCTCCCCTTCTGCTGACTTTACTGAATGCTTACACTTCCTGCATTATTGTCATCAAAGTCACCCAAGTGTGCAAAACAGTGTTTTGTAACAAATTTTCTCTCTTCCTCTTCTGAGTCTTTCTACAATACAGTCAGCACTTTTATATATGAAAACAACAAAAGCCAAGTAATTAGATTTTTTTCCTCCTCCTACCTCCACTGGCAATACAAAGCTTTAATCAGGAATTCAGTCACTGCTCCCTTCTACTACTGTCATATGCAAAAAGCAGATTTCTTTCCCAACACAACTGTTTTTTCTTAGGAAATCAATTCTTCCATTTCCATTTGTATAAATATGACAAAATAATGCTTACATACAGGTGAAAACACACTCTTACCATACATCACTGACTTTCATGCAAGTGAATATATTAAGTCACTGAATGTTAGCTACAATATGAAAAGAATTAATACATATAATAAGCATAACTGCTTCAACATCTACAGTTCCTTCACTGTGTTTCCTGTGCTAACTGCATTATAAACCCATGCCCACAAAGCATTTAATGCAAAATTGTGAAGGTGCATTTACCAATTTTTTTTAATGTTATTTAACAAGCTTCAGAACACTCCTGGTTTCTGAAGGCTATTTGATGACATCTTCAAGTATCTCCTGCAAACTCACAATAACACTCTCGCACTATGAAGTTTTATGACTAGAGATGGGTTATCTAATATGTACCAAAGGTTCTTTATTTTTCACTAGCCGAACAATTTTCACTGATTCCTCATCAAAATCATCATCAAAATTATCAGGTAGAGGTGGAAGGGCCGGGTCAAAGTTCTTCTGTGCTACAGTGTCATGTACTACAAGCATTGCCTGCATAAAGGAAATAAAAAACAGTAATGTAATGGAGTAATTCCACAATTTCCACTTCTCATGTTTCCAGTATTACAGCAAACTTCAACCTCCCCCTTTCTACCCTCACCACAAATCCTCCAAAAAAGATTTAGCAATTATCTTACCCAGTATGTAAACTATATACTGGTATATGTCACTATTTAAAATAAATCCAGGCAACAACAAAGCTCAGCCTAAAAAAACCTAAGTGCATTATGAAAACCAAAAAGGGATCCTTTTCTTTACTGGTCCCTCAGAAAACAGCAAGGAAGGGAGGAATGGAAGACAGCGTGGTGCATTCTGCAGGAAAGGCTGATGCTGTCTCTTTTCAATTTCCTTCCCATCCTGAAGTCTGTGCAGGAAATCCCAGTGGAATAGCACTACTTTGCAGGAGGTTTTTCCCTTCTCCTAGGGATGCTTCAATATAACTCTTCTGTTACAAAATGTTCTGTTGCAATTCAGCAAAGGCATTTCGTTAAGGTCCCCGATGTGTTTTTTACCCTGAGATGCGGTGTTGACAACAGCTGAAGTAGCTCTTTTTCTTCATTACTCACTGGTGCTGTCTGCAACTCTTCTATTACCTTTAAAATAAAAATTTACAACCTCAAAATTAAAGGAGTCCACCAAACAAGATCATGTATTTACATTTCTGTTGAGTGTTTGCTAACATCTATTATCCATCAAAGTAGTGTGCACAGATCAAAACTGATCCCAGTCCACAGTGCATGAAACCTGAAAGAAACCAAAGCTTCTTCAGCTATTTTTATTAGATAGTACAGAAGACAGCATTCGGAATCAGAAACAAAATCCCTAAACATACATTTTAAGAGTTATTCCATCAATATAATTTCAGGAGCAAGTTCTGAAATTTTAAATTCTATATGGAATACGTAAATGATGCATGAAACAACACTCTTGTGCTTGTATTATTTGATAAAAGACTTTAAACCTTTCTACAATCATGTTGTATTACCTGTGTGGAACATGCAACATAACTTCCCTTGTTCCCCTGGATACCAAAATATGCCCTGGAGTCTCAGTCCTTTTAAACGAAAGATTAGAGAAATAATGGAGGCACTTCTGCACTGGGCTGGTTGGGTGGGAGGAGAGAGAAAGAGGGGAGGGAGGAGGGAGGGAAAATGGTTTTGAGGCAAAATAGATTTCCTTACCCCGTTAAGGGTTCTATACAGGGAAGACATATAGTTCTATAAAAAACTTCCCTGCTATTCTGAAGATGGAAATTTTGTATGACTTGACAGGGAGCAATGCTGAAACTTTTGTGGAGGTGGTACTCTGTGAGGGGGAAAAGGGAGAGGGGGTATGCTGCACGTTAAGATGGGGCACTGGGGTCTCCTGACTTTGCAAAGGGAGATACTCCAGCTCCCAAACCTTCCCCTGCCTTTCCTACACTATGGTAGAAAACAGGCCCATCTAAAGAGCCATCAAATGCAGTGTAAATTTCACTTTTTCAGGCACTTGGTATCGTGTTACACACAGATCTATGATACAACTCTGCTCTGTGAACAGACTGGGGGATGAACTGATTGAGAGCAGCCCTGCAGAGAGTGACCTGAGGATCCGGGTAGATGAAACATCAGATACACGATGGCACTGTGTGCTTGCAGTCAAGAAAAGACAACTGTATCCCAGACTGCACGAAGAGAAGCATGGCCAGCAGGTCAAGGGAGGTGATTCTCTCCCTCCTCTTGTTCTCATGAGACTCCCTCACCTAGAGCACAGTGTCCACTTCGAGTCCCCTGTACACGGACCCGTTAGAGTGCATCCACAGGAGGATCACCAAAATGCTCAGAGGGCTGGAACAGCTCTCCTATGAGGAAAGGATGAGACAGTTGGGATTGTTCAGCTTGGAGAAGAGAAGGCTTTGGGGAGACCTTACTGCTGTCCTTCGGTACATAAAGGAGGCTTACAAGAAAGAGAAAAAGCTCTTTACCAAGGCCTGTAGTGACAGGACATGGTGCAGCAGTTTCAAATGGAAAGAGATCAGATTTAGATTGAATGTAAGGAAGAATTTTTTTAAGATGAAGCTGGTGATATGCTAGAACATCTGCATGGTGAGATACTGGGAACAAGGTTGCCCAGAGAAGTTTTGGATGCCCCACTACTGGAAATATTCAAAATTAGGTTAGACAGGGCTTTGAGCAGTCTGATCTAGTGGAAGGCGAGCCTGCCTGTGGCTGGGTGGTCAGATGAGATCACCTTTCAAGGTCCCTCCAACCCAAACCACACCATGCCAACAGCAATGCTGCTGGGGTTGTAATGGTTTTGAGTCTGAATGTAAGACTGAGTGCTTAGCTGGGATAGCCTGTTGTCAAGAAAGGACTGAACGCTTTTTGCAGCCTCTCCCTTATGAAGGCCATTAATAAAATCCTTTCCTTCTGCCTGAATGTGTCCATCTTCACTAGACATTTAATGACTTGGTATGCTTGAGCTCTCATTTCCTTGATTAATCATGGCCAACAGATTACAAAGCAGTTGGGGAAGATGAGAAATATGTCCACATATAGTACAATTGCAAAGCTTTGATTTGTTAGAAAAGCAGGCTTAAATAACAGGAAAATTATGAGACAAGAGTTTTTACTCACATCTTCAACTAATCCTGCTGCACTATGTAAAACAGGAGTTGGACTCTGTCTTTCATAATGACGGAGTTTTTCATGAATCTGAAAAAAGATTATTCAGGGATATTTCTACAGAGAGACACAAAACTTTCTAAATATACCTACACTGGAATATTTTTCTATTTAATGAACATAATTTATCTGAGATATGTCAGAAAAATAATCTTTCTTTGGGTTCTTTTTTGTTTTGTTTAGGAGTCTTTTAGTTTTCTTTTTGCTCATGGTAGTTTCAGACAGTCAGAAAATCTCTTAAGACTTTAGGAGCATAAGGGGAAAAATGAAGCCATTTCACACAATTTTTTAGCTATGGGGCACTGTATCTTCATTTTAGCAATCAGAGCATAAAAATTTATTTCTGAACAAAATATGCTAACTGTCAAACATTATTAGTGTTTGTGCTTAAACAAACATATGCTTTGGTCAGTATAGAATTCTTAAAAAAAAGCTTTGGCAAAGTAAATGGTTGATCAATCAAGAGAACAGAGAAAAATTAAACTGTAAGGAAAATGTACATACACGAATGTAAACTTTTACCTTCATCAGGTAGCTGAGACTTCTTTCACTGAAGACATCCCTAAGGAATCCCATTTCCTCTTTATGATTTGAATCAGGTCTTAGCTGAGATGTCAAAAGGGCCAAAGTTTCATGCAATCCTAAATTTAGGTTACACAGAACAAAAACATTCTACACAGCATTTCTCATGGGACCTTCTACTGCAGACTTAACAGTCACTACATTTACTTGGGCACCATGCTGGTGACCAGCAAGTTTGCAGAGAGACTTGTGCTTACCTACCACTCACCCTCTTACAAACTTTGAATTTTTAGTGCCACAGCAGACTCTCAAAATGACTGAATGACCTCCTTTGTTGCACAGGTACCAGCTCTGCTTAAAAGTGTTACCCTGCCCTTTCTACCTCTGAGGCACCTGTAAGAAGCCTGACCAGAAGAAGAAAGGAGTGGTGTGAATTTCTGTTGTGGTGGAAGCAAAGCTTGTAGCTAGTTTTCTAGAAAGTGTTTACATCACCAATATCCCAATTTTGTAGTGCACAGGGCCAGAAAAACGCTAGGTTTTTCCTGGTGAACCATGCCTGGGAAGACAAGATCAAAACAAAACAGGAAATAAAAATAGAAAAAAAAGGGGGAAGGCGTTCAAATCTATTCCTGTGGCTATTCTCAGAGTGCATTTTGATTCAGGAGACTCAAACTCACTTCTGCTTTAATGCTGAGTATCATTTAGTATGTATGACTTCACCCTGGGTAGCATACTGGACAAGCTAGTAAAGTGGCCTTGAGTGAAGTCACTGTTATTTTAAATTAAAAGGAAGAATATTAACAAAGTTAATAACCAGCACAATAGGTTATCAGCCCCTGGTCAGAACATATTAAGAAGTGACACAGCAAGCAGCAGATATCTGTGGGCTGATCTTTAATAAGCAGGTGTAGAAGGCACTGCTACACTGAGAGGTCCAAGCCTGTCTACAGGAGCCTGTCCATCAGAATACTTTCAGGTCTATCAGAATATATTCAGGTGCTCTAAGGTTCTTAGGAAGCTGTTTCCTGACAAACTTTACTAATTTTCACCTTTTACACTCCACCTTCCTTCTTGTAGGTAATTGCTAAACAACTCCAGTTGAATTACCTTAATTCTATTATATTTTACTCCAATTTGAATTAATTTAATGTGTGAAACACATATGATAAGATTTCAGTCACCATTCTGTTGAAAGCATGCTGATTAGTTACCTGAGTCTTCCGAAAGCACTGGCATGGCTTTGTTCTTAATCTTAGAGACAAATGTTCACCTTAAACCAACACGACTGTTTCTTCTTTCTGGACTTCAATTCAGAGGCAGCCCTGAAATGAGCAAACATATCACCTAAGCTCAAGCACGCAAGAAAAATGTCAAGCATGTAAAAATAGCAAATTCCTAGAACCTCTTTTTCTCCAGTTTTCAGTTTAACCTGAATCATGCAGAGTTCTGCAGTTATTCTGCTATGCAAGTAACAAAATGAAAAATACTAGGTTATGTAATAACCATATTGTGTCTTGGATAAAGCTGAGGCTAAAGAGAGTACCTCTTGAGATAGACAGTTTTAAGAGGTCTAAATAACTGCATGAAAAAAAAACCCCGAAAAGAAGGGAGGTTTAAAAGCACTGGAAAATATCCTATGCAGAAATAGGGCATGCAGGAAGATGCCTTGTGACAAGATGTTCTGGGGCTTCTTAAAGGCTCATCTCAAAGAAATTTACATGCCCCAGGTTCTGATGAAGACCACACTACAGCTACATGCAGCTGGTTGAAACTAGCAGGACTCTCACTCTATCCACCTTGGTCACAGCTACTAAGGATGTCATAAAAAATAAGGCCACTTCAACAGCTCAGAAATTGCTTTAGATATTTCTTGGCACTGAGAGCCAGTAACTCCAGAGCAATATTTTTTTTTATTTATAGAAAAGCAAAACTGTATCTATGCTTATAATTGCCAGTCCAAGATGAAACATTGTGTTTCAGGGCACTTACAATCTTGTTCACGCTCATAAAATTAATTGGACTAATATTTGCATAAAAATAAACTTCCATAACAACACACATACTGCAACTCCTTGCTGAATACAATGAAGGATGCTCCTTGTGTTTCTATTTGAAGGTAAGTCTCTGATATTTTTATTGTATGAAACAAGTTTGATGGTCTTCCAACTCAAATTTTTTTGACTAGCTGCCTGAAAATACCATAGTACTGCATGGCAAATTAGCATTTACTTATTTAGCATTTTCCAGATTCCTGAGTTTCTCTACAACGTGGTGAAATACTGAGCTCAACAGTCACCTGTGTTTTACACTCCACATTTTCTACCACCACGATGAATTAATCCATCTGGGTATCAAAACATAACTGGAGTTCCCTAAGTAAATGAACTGAGTGTTGAAATTTCACTCTAATCCATGGGTTGTACTCCAGTGTATTATACATACTATACCTTTATTTAAACACTCTTATTACCTCTTGCTTAG
Source organism: Platysteira castanea (assembly GCA_013397175.1). Lineage (NCBI taxonomy): Eukaryota > Metazoa > Chordata > Aves > Passeriformes > Platysteira > Platysteira castanea. The sequence continues at coordinate 39,132 of VYXC01009638.1, forward strand.
AAGAAATAAACATTTCACTGACACACACACACACTTCATGCCAAAAGAAATGTACAGGCAATTCATTCAACTGCTTTGGTTCCTTGACTATGGCATTTCATTTGACACATATTTAAATCTCGAATTTTAAAGAAAGAGAACTTTAATTGCAACAATGTGTGCTTCCTACAGTCAAACCTATTTAGCACCAAACCCCACAAAAAGCCAAGTTATTTTCCAGATTCTTGGTGAAAAAGCAGCCCACACAGGAATCTGGAAAACACACATTTTATCATCTTGAAAAGCTGACAGCAAACTCAGGAGCATCAGAATTAGTCGAGTTACAATCAAAATGGAGGCTTCCCCTAGAGGCATCTTCCATGCTCTGTAAAAATCCCATTACACGGGACTGCCTGGGATGAACACTCCAAAGAATGAAAAACATTCCATACCCAGGACTGGCTCTCAAAGGTATTAAAATCAGCCATTGCATGAGATATTTTGCAAGATGGGTCTCAAAACCATCAACCTGTCCTCTCATCACTGTAGGATGAACAGGCTCAAATACACTTCTCCTCTTTAAAAATATCTACCTAAACCCTAATTAATTTTTCACAGATATCCTTGCTCAATTGCTCCCAAAACTGAATGCCTGAAGCACCTTTCTTACCTAGGAAAAGGACTTCTACTATTTGAAAGGGCTAAATAAACTGAACTGATGCTCGCCATGGAGCCAACGTAGGATATTAAACAGAAGGATAATATGATCTGACATATCCCCATTACCTTGCAAAATAAACCTACCGTAGTTCACAGCCTAATACAACATAAAGCTTCTGTAATCCAGATTGTACCACTCGAAGCTATAGTTGCTTTCAGAAGGCAACTACAGTTTTCACATTTTTCATCGTCCTAGCGATCCAGTCAGAAAATACATCTGTATGCTGGTCGGGCCACAGCTGATGTAGCTGATCGCCACACAGGCTATCTCCTCCTGTCCAAACCCGAGTGAAGCTGTCTTTCTCGGGGGACCGTACCTGCTCTGGCACGGAAAGAGAGACTACTCAGGTGGCTGAGAGAGGCACGGAGAAAACCGCACATCGTTCCCTGCTGGGCACCACGGGGCCAGACTCTTCCTCCGAGCCCTCCGAGCCCCAGCTCCGGGGCGCAGCGCCCGGCCCAGCTCGGGCCCGGGCACAGCCCGCGCTCGGCGCCCTGGGCTCGGCCGGGGGCCCTCGGGCGACGTGGGGGCCTGCCCGACACCCACGGGCACAGCACGACCAGGCAACCCCAGGAAGGGCTGTCCCGCCCCGGAGGGAGCTTTATGTGAGCCCCACCGAGCTCGGGTCCCAATGACTCTGCCAGAGATAAGACTTGCGGGCCCAAACCTCCTCACAGCTCGACCGCGTACGGAGCGAGGTTACGTTCCGGACCGGACCGGACCTCCCTCAGGCCAGCAGCGAGACGGCCCTTCCTGACCTGCTTCCCGAGCCGCGAGGCCGCGCTCGGCGAACACATTCCGGACCCACACCCAACCAGGGGCGGTCCCGAGCCCTCGGGCTGAGCCCGCCAGGCACACCCAGCAGAGCCGCGGGCTCCCCTCACGCCGGGCCCGCGCCTCGAAGGCAGCACCAGAGCCCGGCCCGAGGCCGCCGGGCTGCAAAATGGCGCCGCCCCGGCCGCCTCTGCCTCCACCGCGCCGCGCCCCGGGACCAGCGCTGCCGCCGGGCCGCGTTACCTGCGGGAGCGGGCCCGGGCTGGGCTAGTGCGGCGCTGGAGGCTGCCCCGGCCGGCCGCGGAGCTCCCCGCAGCCTGGTGCGCAGCTCGCTCATGCGCCCTCAGACCCGTTCTACGCACGCCTCCCTCCCTCCCCCAGACTGCCAGTGCGCGGCCGGGCTCTTGGGGCTGGAGCTGCAGCTCGCCTCGGCGGTTCGCAGGGAATTCGGGGCGTCAGCGCACCGTCAGCCTGCCAGCTCCACTCCGGGGTTTCGCCCCAGAGGTGGCGGCTCCGGACGCGGCTTTCCCGTGCGGGAGCTCCGGGGTGCCGTGCGGACCTGGGCCGCTGCCTCGGGGCCTCCGGAGGCCCCTGTGGTTGAAGTCACCCTCGGGGGACTGAGCGTCGTTCAGAGCCGACTAGGGCGCTAGCTAGCAGTTGCTAGGTGTGCTGTGGCATTGCAAGACTTGGAGGACACTGCCTAGAGTTTCCGATTTTTTTTTTTTAAGCGGGATTCATCCCAAGGGGGCGCGGCGTTGGTGTGCTCAAAAGTCCGTGAGGCAAATGGTGCTTGTGGGTGTTTGGTGCCCAGGAATCAAAGGAGCAGAAGCTGGCGGGCTGACCGCATAGGACAGATGGCAGGGCATACTCAAGAAGCGATCCAGGCCTTGAAGGTGAAGACAAAAAGATGGACTCAGTGAAGGGGGTAGCCAATGGACAGACAGAAAGTGAGGGTCACTAAAAATCACAGTATAGCAGAAGATCTGCTAGACTCTACAGAGGTAGGTTTTGGGTTTTTTTCCGATAAAAGAAACGGTATTATTTGGGAACCATGCTAGGAACAGATGCGTTTTAGCTTGCGGAGTACTCTAGCTGTTCAAACCTGTTCATCTACAGCTGAGAATTGTAATACTAATTATTTTGGGGAAACATTAAAAATAATAAATGCGGTGGAGGGACAAGTCAGTTGCACAGCACCATTTTGAGCATCTAATGCCTTCAATATTTAACACTGCTGATTTAATATTTCCAGCAAAAACAGGAGAGCTGCATTGTAGCCGCTTAAGCTTCTAGGGAAGGATCTTTCAGATAGCTTCTCTGTGTGAAGCAGGAATGCCTAGACATAATTACAGTCTAACTCCGGTGGACCAGGCTTTACTTTGGTAAAGACTATGGCTTACTTGGAATACTTAACTTTACTCGAAATGCGGACTGAGGATTAGCATCTCTGCATTTCTTTGTTTAAGAGATACCCTACCTCACGATTTCCCTTTAAAATCCCTACTGCTGCCGGCAGCGCGGCCTCTCAGCGGAGGGCTCGCTGCCGCGCACACTGTCACTGTCACCTGCGGCACCCGAACTGCGCTGCCGGGTGTCCGGGAGAACCGACCCGGGCACGGTGAGCCCTCGGCCTCGCCCCGAGGGTCCCTGAGGCGGAACGAGGCGCTGATCGCACTCGGCTGGCAGCAAAAAGCCGCGGGTGATCCATCGCCCGGACCGCAGCGGCACCCACCGCTGTGCCTGCCCCGGGCCCCGCCGCCCTGCCCGCCGGGGCCCGCGAGGTGTGGCCAGCAGCCCCCGACGCTGGACCGGCCCCGGGGCCCGGCGTTACACCCGCCCCAGCCTCTGTCACTCCGCCCCGGCTCACTCACCCCGCCCCAGCACAACCCAGCCCCTTTCATCCCGCTCCAGCCCAGCCCGGCTCACCCCGCCCCATCCCCGCTCACCCCGCCCCATCCCCACTCACCCCGCCCCAGCGCAGCTCG
>VYXC01009638.1:42768-60612 GCA_013397175.1 Platysteira castanea
CCCGGCTCACCCCGCCCCACCCGGCTCGCTCCGCCGGCTGCGCGGTCCGTGCCGTGTGTCCCCTCAGGCGCGGCCGCTCCGGCCGTTCCCCTGCCCTGCTGGCGAGCGGGCAGCGCTGGCAGCGCCCCGCTCCAGCTCCGCGGGCATCCGTGCACGCCGCGTGTTCCGGGGGTTGGCGCCGCGTCCGGCGGCTGCTGCGCGCAGGCAGCGAGGTGCGGTCACCGCTCCCGCCCCGCCGCATCCTCAGCGTGCCCGCGGAGCCCCTCGGCAGCCGGCAGCATGTCAGCCGTGCGCAGGAAGTTTGGGGACGAGTACCAGGCCGTGGGCCTCGCTCGCTCCAGCTCCCGCAGAGAGCGGCAGCGCTTCGTGGACAAGAACGGGCGCTGCAACGTGCAGCACGGGAACCTGGGCGGCGAGAGCAGCCGCTACCTCTCCGACCTCTTCACCACGCTGGTGGACCTCAAGTGGCGCTGGAACCTGCTCATCTTCCTGCTGACCTACACGGTCGCCTGGCTGGTCATGGCCTCGATGTGGTGGGGCATCGCCTACCTGCGGGGCGACCTGCACCAGGCGCACGGTGACTCGTACAGTCCGTGCGTGGCCAACGTGTACAACTTCCCCTCCGCCTTCCTCTTCTTCATAGAGACCGAGGCCACCATTGGTTACGGGCACCGCTACATTACGGAGCGCTGCCCTGAGGGCATCGTGCTTTTCCTCTTCCAGTCGCTGCTGGGCTCCGTTGTCGATGCGTTCCTCATCGGCTGCATGTTCATCAAGATGTCCCAGCCCAAGAAGCGAGCGGAGACCCTCATGTTCAGCCGTGCCGCGGTCATCTCGCAGCGAGATGCCAAGCTCTGCCTCATGTTTCGTGTCGGCAACCTCCGCAACAGCCACATGGTGTCTGCCCAGATCCGCTGCAAGCTGATCAAGGTAAGGCCTGCCACGGCACTGGGTGGCGGAGGGCACCTGAGTGGCAGTGGGCGACATGGGCAGGGCGCGGGCCAGGGGCAAGGATGTGCACATAGAGCCCCTGGTGCTGTTGCCTGCTGGCAGCTCTGCCCTGCCCCAAAGCAGCTGTCCTGTCCCGTGGCATGCGGGTGGGAGGCTGTGACTGGGGTGCTGTGAAGGACTGCGGGAGAATTTGGTGTTGCTGTCCATAGCAGGAGCCATAGAAGAGCCGAGCAGGCATAGGGGAAAACCGTCTCATCAGAGACCTCCCAGGGGCATTTCAGTGGACTGTGAGGCTGGCAGAAACCCAGTTTGGTCAGGATGGATGTGTCAGGATGGATGGATGTGTCAGGATGCAGGATAGCTGCAAGGAAGGGCACTAAGGCATGCTGCTTAGCAGATGATGGCTGGGAATAAGGAATTGATTTGTGGTGACATTAAACTAGGATAAAGATCAACCTTGACCTCCTCTTCCCCTTGGGGAAGCGTGGTGAGCTTTAACTTGCAGCTCCTTACCCCAGTGTTCCAGCTAGTGACCTCACAGCATTTCAGAGGGATTGTATAGGTGCTGTAGTGGAAACACCCTTTGATTGTCACCAGTATCTGTTTACTAATCACTGACAGTGGTCAGTATAATTCAGAATGCAAGAAAACTGGAATTCAAAGGAGGTCATAACAACAACAAAAAAATTATTAGGACAGAAGAGTTTGGCAGGCACCAAAGTCCAGAAGATAAATTGGGCTGGAGTAGAATGGAAGAAAACCCCTCTGTGGCACGCTGAGAGTAGGCAGTGTAGCATCTCACAGCAGCTCTGTCTCCTCACGGAGCACTCTTGGTGAGGAGCTCTGTCCAAAGCCCCTCAGCTGTCAGAAGCTGGATCCCAGTGATGACAATGATTTCAGGATTTCATGTTTGAGTGTTATAAATGTTCTGTGCTCTGTCTGGTAATTCTCTCTTTGGAGCAACTGGCCTTTTTAATAATCTGCATAACCAAGCATGAAGCAGTAGGTGACAGGGCAGTGGTAAATATGAAAGGCTGTTTTCCTTCTCCTCTGTGCCAAATGCTAGACTGAGCTGGTAATTTTTCTTGCCACGGAATACCACCTAAAATGGAGAATCTGCTAAGATTTAAAAAGCAGTTGGATATATATATCTATATATATGCAATAAGCTGTAAGAAGTTACACTGGAGCAATTTTTGTAGGAATTGGAAAGCCAGCTGAACCATGGTTTTTGTTGCTCTCTAGCAGAAAGCTCCTCTAAAGTACTGAATTCTATTATTCAAAATGGAATGCAGGTTAAAGTGGAATAAAAGTGGCGTCGTATTGTGTTTTTACAGAGAGGGTAACTCATTTTCTTTTGAAATAGGACACCAAATATAGAACCTGATGTGCTTTCTGCTGACAATTCTATTGCTACACAATGCTGGTGTGCAGATAAGTGGGACAGAAAACTCAGGGACAAGTGAAGGACCTGCATGACCATTGTGTCTTAGGATAGCTGTTTTGTAAGCCAGATGATGAATCAGGGAGCAATTCTTGATTTTTTTTGTGTGATCATCACACCCATGACTTGTCTTTGAGCTGCTTTGCAAACTTTGGCAAGTATGAACTATGAACAGAAGAATATTTAAACTTGAATGTGCAGTAGCTGTGCCCTCACTCCTCACTGAAAGACGTGGTATCAGTTCCCATGTCTTTCTGTAAATCCTTGTCATTTTGTTAAGGTGCCCACTGAACTGGACACACCATTCTAGCAGCCAGTGGTGGCTGTTCAGGTCGCCCTTGAATTAAATCAAATGCTTTGAAGTAGCAATTTGTGTCCTGTAAACTGATGGTGAATGTACCAGAATTCACTTGCTATCTGTCTTCAGCAAATCCTTTCTGTGATTTGAGCTCTGTCCCCTGTGCTTCCCTGCCCTGCTGCTAACAGCTGATCTTCCTACACTCTTCCTGCACCTGATTAGGTAGCTAGAATCTTCTTTTGTGCTGGTGTCACAGTGGAGGAATGGGAAGAAACACATCACATTATTTGTACTTGAGACAGGAGATATATTTAGTAGTGAATGTAGTGTTTTGCTCGGACCAATGGAGCTCCAAGGATTTATCTTTGCAAAGAAAGTGCACTCACTAATCTAATTCTGTCTGAATGGCAATTACTGACAGCGTGATACATGCCCTAATACATCCAGTACTGTGTGATGGTGCTGCCACACTGGGCTGGCTTTTCTTTGGGTGCAGGCACTGTGCAGCAGCACGGCACAGTGATATCATGCAAAAGTCTGAGGCTCTTTTTGGACTGAGTTCTAGAGAGTTTGGAAAACAGCTGCAAGACTAATTGTGTGTGTTTCAGCAAAAACTTTTCTAGAAACCCAAGTCTTTCTAATTTACATTGAGTGCTACAGAAGCTGGAAAAAGCAAAATCCTGGGGCAAGAAATAGAAGAAAGCTATTTGGAACTGGCTGCTGAAAATGTGCAGTTTCAGGTCCTGGACTTTTTAATGTCACAGTGAACTGTATTTTTCTGCCTGTTGATTCTTGGACCTTACTAGTGTGCCTCAGGCAGCAGCCACCAGTATGGCAATTAGTGCTGATTCTTTAAAACTCAATCACAGTACATATTTTTACCTGTTCTTAATGTGACTACAGGTGTCATTGATAAACATGATAGTGTTGGTGTGTAAAGTTGCCTGTATAGTGTTTCAGCTAGTACAGGACATTTTGATTCAGAAAGCTGAGGAATGTAAAATCATCATAGCCTGTTTTCAACATGTGCTAACAATAGTTTTAAAAATACAGTTGTGAAGCATGATAGCTATAGAGGCAGTGAGCTTTGGGTTAGAACCAGCAGGCACCAATTTCTTTAGGCTGTACTTACTAACAGCATAAAATAAACTGAAAGCAAACAAATTTGTGACAGAAAGTTGGCAGATGGCAGGTGACAAGGCATTGGAAATAAGTAAGAAGACTCATTATGTTGTGATTTCAGGATGTTGATAAGCAGGGCAGAAAGTGCAAAAAAATGTTTTTTAATGTTACAGAATCATTCAGATGGGAAGGAACTTCAGGAAGTCTGGTCCAACCTTCTGCTGAAAGTATGGTGAGCTAGGAGATCAGACCAGGTTACTCCGGGCTTTTTCCAATAAAGTTTTGGAAACCCCTAAGAAAAAAGCCTGCACAGCCTTGCTGGGCAAGCTTTTCCACTGCTTGACTGTCCTCATGATGAAAAAGGTTTTCTTCAATCCAAACTTCCCTTGTTTCAGCTTAGACCTGTTGTCTCTCTTGTTACTGCTGGGCACCTCTGTGAAAAGCCTGGCTTTGTCTTCTTGATCACCTTCCTCTCAGGTCTTGGAATGTTTCTCTTAGTTCCCCCTGGACGCCTTCTCTTCTCTGGTCTGAACAAGCCCAGCTCACACGGGTGGTATTTGCAGCGTGGGCAATTAGGCTGTGTTAGAAAGCAGCAGTGATCCTGGAATTACCTACGGTAGGGCTCCAGGTACAGTGACACAACTGAAAAACTCCCCGCAAATCTTTAGCAGTGATATCAAAGTAACAAGACCGTGTTATTCCAGTAATATAAAGTATAATAACACTTCTTGCAAGCTGATAGTCCAAGTGTGGGGGAGGAGCAGTGAGCGTGTACCAGTTGAGCATTTTCTAGATTCATTTCTCTACAACGTGCTACAATATTAAGCTTGATGGTGCTGCAGCTTTTGCATCCCACTTTTTCTGCTCCAGTGCTTAATTAGTTTACCTGGATATCAAAACATAATTATGTGAGTTCTCTGAGTGATCTGACCGAGGGTTAATAATAATAAAACTGCATTATGTCCAGTCAAAGAGAGCTATGCATGTTTATGCATAAACAGGGTTTAGAAAAGCAAAGAGAATGAATAAAGGATGGGAGTGAGGATCTGGGGTATGATGTGTTTGTTCAGACACTGAAACAGACTGAGTGGTGATGCAGTGGAAGTCTGCCTTGTCATAAAAACCGAAACAAAGATCCAGTGGCAGAAAGTTAAAGACACAGGAGTCCTTTTTTCTTTTTTTTCCTTAGCTGTGAAAAAATTCACCTTTGGGGAAATTCTTTGAGACATTTGGATCATCCATCTCTGACCACATTTAAATTGTGAGCTAGGGCATTTCTAAGTGATTGTGCCCTTGTTCAACGTGTATTATGCCCTTGTTCAACGTGTATTAATGTGCAAAACTTACTTGTCTTTGGGTTTATGTGGATGGTCAAAATAAAGAATCACAAGTGTTTCTTCCAGACTTATTGCTGACTGTAGTCTTCTGCCTTGTTTTGTGATCCTTTGAGTAAAGATGTAAAACAAAGGTCACTGGCTAGGAGCCTGGACATATTGGGGCTATTAAGCTCTCTTCTTTCAGGTTCACTATTTTTTATTCAACAAACAAGTTTCTTTTAAAAATCCTCCATGCCCTGCATAAATCAATCCTGTATGTAAGGTACTGAATACCTCAAACACAACCTTCTGCTTTCTCCCAGATCTGTTACCTCTAATCATCCTCGCTGGATTTGTTTACTATTGAATGGATTTGATCGAAGACTCTTCCACAAAGAAAAATGGTTTGTAGATCAAACAGTTCTGAAGTCAGGCAGGCAGCAGTTTGTGCAAATGTGCACATTTTTGTCGAGGTAAATGAATTCGATAAGACTTTGGGACAATTTGAGATGAAGATGTTGGTTCATACAGCTCATGCTGAGCTCGTTACCTGGGAGCCAGGCTCACACCCGGGCAATCCATTTGTGCAGCCACTGCCAGAGCAGTAGCCAGGCAACAACAGCAGTGGCGTAGTCTGCAGCTTAGCTCTGCAGCTTCCTCAGGAGGAGAGAAAAGCTGTTTCTGCAGTAGGTTGCTCACACCTCTGCACATCACAGAGGCTGTCACGACCCCTATGCAGCAGTAGTTTTGATCGCTTTTATTTCATAACACTTTTATGTTTCAAATCATAAATAATTTGTGAAAATGCTTTCACACGCAATCAGCTGATGTTTTCTCTGCCTTCATCAGTAATGGAGAAAGTGACTCTTGTCCTCCTGTGCAGGGGAGAGCTTTGTGACTTAGATAGGAAGAATGTTTTTTCCTCAGCGGCAAAACAAACACGTGGCACATAAATGAAATAATGCAGTATATTAAATGAGGAGCTGTACTCCAGCAGCTACTTAACTGGTTCTGTAATCTCCAGTAAATACCAGGCAGTTACAAAGTCAGCATTTTTAAGATACATGTGAAGAGGAGAGACAAAATGAAGATATACTAGCTGCTTGGGGATTTTCTTTATAGACACAAACTTTCTTAGAAGAATGCCTGTCAGATCTAAGTTGATGGCAAAGCTGCTGTCTTTGCCTTGCTCTCAGTGAATGGTTTCCAAGCAGTGAAACCAATACATTTGTCAATACAAATGCAACACACTTTAAACTATTTATTTATTCATTTATGATAATATAATTTACAAGAATAATTATTTATTTATTTATAATAAATCTTTAAAGAGTGCTTTTTAATCAAACAATAAGCAGAAAGGATTTTAAATAGGATTTGTATCAGCTGTTCAAAGCTTCCAATTTTAATGGGCAATTTCCACCAGAGACCTTCAAAGCAATGAGGTGAGGAGCTCCCTGGCCAACTGATGTAACTTTTAGTTATACTTTGAATACCAGGAAAATTTGGAGGGAACACTATGGGCTGGAGGGAAGCTATCATATCTGTATTTTTATTGGATCAGTGAAATGGTGGGAAGAAAAATGAGGCACTTAGCTTAATAATAAGTTCATGATTAAGGTCAATACCCAGTTGGTGGTACATGCAAGGGGTGACAGCATCATCAGTTCAGATGGTTTTGTGAAAATGTCACTTACCAGATGTGCTGTACAATTACTGTGATGTTTACCTTTGAGTTAGGACATCACAGTGTCTGCCAAACAGAAGTTAGGGACATACAAAAAGAATGCAACGTGAATTCAAACAACAGAACAAAATGTGCCCAGCCTGCAGATTGTGGTCTCGTTAACAGGAACTTTTGCCACAGGATATTCACTGTAATTGAACATCCATTACAAGGCATGTGTGGTACACATTTTTGTCAAAATGTATAAATATATATATATATGTGTGTCATAGTAAAGTTTGTAGGTGGTGATGAGATCTACTGACATAATAAGAAAAGTCAAAATTGGTCTTGCATAGCAGGCCCACAGTATTTAGCATTACTTTTATCTCCATTCTGAAGCCCCCAGACCTTACACATGTAGCTGCTGATGGAATGGAAGAGGCAGGTTTAACCTTTATTGCACTGATTTCATGTTTTGCCTCACACGGTGATTACCAAATCATCTTTTTATCTTTAGTCCAGACAGACACCGGAGGGAGAATTTCTGCCACTAGACCAGTGTGAACTGGATGTTGGATTTGGAACTGGAGCCGACCAGCTGTTTTTAGTTTCCCCTTTAACCATCTGTCATGAAATTAACTCAGAGAGCCCCTTCTTCTGTCTCTCACAAAGATCACTGAGGAGTGAGCAATTTGAAATCGTTGTCATCCTCGAAGGAATCGTTGAGACTACAGGTAAGACTGAGAATAATATGCATGCTCTAATTTTGAGTCTTTGTTTTCAGTGCAGATATTTTTAGCCAGGCAGCTGTTAGTCCTGCATGCTCCAGCCTGTCCCACCATATGCTGCAGAGCTTCTGTGGCTCTCACAGCCAGAAGAGACCTCCTGTCCCCACAGGGCTCTGCAGTGCCAGTTCCCAGAGTGGCCAGCAAGGGACACAGCCTCCACTCGGACTGTGGCACGTGGAACAGCTCAACACTCTCGTGAGGCTTCTGTTTTAAGGACAACCACTCTGAAAGAAGGTTGAACTTTAAAAATCCCCAGTGCTACAAAATTTCTTTCAGCCTAGCTTGCACTGGATTGAGTTCAGAATAAGAGATCCAGTTTTACAGCACAAATACAGACCTCACAGGCACAAAAACTGTAGGCATACGTGGTTATTGACAAATATGAGAAGGCTTTTTTTTTTTTTTAATTTGATTATGGTGTTGTCCAGATGACAGCTGATTTTGTGGCCTTTTGTTTTGAGGACTCAATTCTTTTATGAATGCCATGAAAATGGGTTCCAGCTGTATAAGGAGCTCTTCATCAACGATCCATGAGTACTGTTAAAATCCAAATCATTCAGTACGGTCATCAGCATTCTGATCTTCTTCTTCCTTCTTTTGAGGAGTTGTTAAACTTTGATTAACCGAAGAGCTTCCTTGTCCTTTCAGCGAGGTTAGCACTGCCTCGTTCCTGCCTTGGCACTGATGTCCCTTTGGTGCAGCCACGTGCAATCCTCTCACTGCCTGGTTACTCCCCACTCGCTGGCCCTAAACAAACACAGAATCCACGGGGGCAGAACACTCTTTCACACTGAGTGTGGCAGTCTTCAGCAGAGGCCTCATCTTACCCTGCAGCTGAACCATGTGTTTTAGATAAGCATTTAGATAACCTCCCCTAATGCAATCACCCATCTGGATATCTGAAGGGAGACATCTTACACTTGAGAATCCATATGGCAGTAACCAGAGTGCAAATCAGAATTTGGGCTTACTGGCTGCTAATTCTGCCTCTGGACATTACCATGACAGGAAGTGTTAAAGTTCTGCTCACCTGGGATATTTGTATAAATTACTGTTAGTGCTGCTGTGGTGGTAACAGATTTGCTTGGTTAGAACACATTTTAGCTGTGAGTTCACACTTACAAATACTACCAGTGATGTATGTTTGCACTAAGTAGAACAAAATCCTCAATGAGTTTACAATGCCACCTGTGTCTTAGCACAAGAGACAGCTTCAGTGTCTCTGCACAGCTTTTGTCTTAACATACTATCTGGAGAAAAAGTAACACAGCCTACAGAAGAAATGCAAGATGATGTTTTTTATTTAGTGTTGTCTCCCCCAACACCTGATCCTTGCCAAAGAATTCTGTAAGCCTCTGCCAAGCAATAGCTCTTTCTCCCAGGAAACAGTATTACTTACTCTCTCAAGGCTGAATTAGGATTGTTCAGCCTGGAAAAGAGAAGCTTTGGGAAGACCTAATTGTAGGCTTCCAGTACTAGACACCGTGAAGAAAATTAATTCTATCCCAGCTGAAACGAGCACACAAGCTAATACTGTTTCAATTTTACATTGTGCTTTTGCTTGGTTGCAAGTCTGCAATATTTAATCCAATATTTACATAAAAATCTAGTCAGTCAATTAGAGGCACTCCCTTGACTGTCAGAAGATTGTCTAGGAACAATTGCCCCATTTTATAATCTATAAAATTGTTGGCTTGCTGGCTGCAATTGACTTTTATCTACATACCTTGTATTTTTTGTTCCATGTGCCAGTCTGCTTGCTCACATTAGCATGCCATGCTCTTGTCCATTTCCACAGGAATGACGTGTCAGGCTAGGACCTCGTACACAGAAGATGAAGTCCTTTGGGGTCACAGGTTCCTCCCAGTGATGTCTCTGGAAGATGGCTTTTTCCGTGTCGATTATTCTCAGTTTCATGCCACGTTTGAAGTCCCCACTCCTCCTTACAGTGTTAAAGAGCAAGAAGAAAACCTTGCCCAGTCATCTCTTTTGAACAGTCCTTTTGATAAGAAAACCAGAAGAGAACAGGCTTGTCCACTTGACTGTGTTGATATTGCAGGAGAGAAGAACAAGCTCCCTGTTAAACTGCAGAAGATCAGCTCGAGAAAGGAAGGCCTTCCACAAAGAGCCCCGAGAATGAGTTCCAGTAACACAGAGAAGACTTTCAGTACCGGAGATCTCCTGAAAATTCAAGAGCTAAGTCCCACCTCTGATGGTGAAGACAGTGCTGAGAGGATGCAGCTGAAAGCCTCGAAAATAAAGGCCAAGGCTCTGGCTCAGTCTACCAGTGATCTTGAGTTACAGAAGGATTTTCCAAGTATGGGCGCTCTAGGGGTGAACTTGGAAGATAATTTTCCTGCCAAACTTTGAAAAGTGAACTCTGATCGCTTCTGTTAAGCACTGAAGGAACAGGAGTTGTTGCTGATAAACTGCATTTGAGACTGCTGCCCTGAAAGAGTTGTCCCACGGTAAAGTCATAACTCGGTTTTGCCACTTTCAGGAAGAATGATCCTTTTTGTATAATTGCTCTGTACAGATCCAGTTTAGGTAGCATCCTAGGACTCTGAGGGGCAGTAAGGTTACCCTGTCATGCCAAAGAAATTGCTGCCCTGATGATGTTTATCAGCATGCTCACTGCAAATCCACACTGTCTTCCACGTATGCAGATGCTTTTTCACAAAGCAAGGATCAGATCCTGGGTCACAGAGTGAAATATTCTGAGATGGAACCCAGAAGGGTGGAACCCCAGCTGAAACACAGTTTTGTGCAGCTCAGATCCTGGACTGTTCCTGATGGACAGAACAGCAGAACACGAGAAGATCTGAGACACTGCTCAGTCGTAGTCCAGTTCTCCTGCAGTGACCCCTTGGGGAAGTGGCTTTCCTGGTGCATCCTCCTTTCCCAGGGACTGTGGCACGCTCACTCTGTGCTCCCAGGGTCTCACTCATGATCATTCAGGTAGAGGAGGCAGTGTGCAATAACCTTTGGGTCATTGGACTCTCATGAGCTCTCTTAAACATGAGGATCATTTATCCTGTCCAGAATTAGACCTCAGCATTTGATTTGGTGGATCACATGTTGAATTTTACTGACTACATCACCACTCACTGTGAAGGAAACTTGAGATCGGTAGCTCAACTGAATGGTGTGTTTTATACTGCAACTAAATGAAATTTCAGTTTGGAGACATTGTAAGTAAATAACAGCAAAGTGCTAAATAATGCTCTGTCATTACACATTTCAGAGTTTTACTAATTAATGGTAGTGTCTTTGATGTTGCTAGTTTTCATTTTGTTACATTTGCCTTCTCCATTTATAGATGATGCTCAGTAATTCTGTAGATTTGATATTTATTGCTATTCAGCTCAATCCACCTCCGTCTGAGACAGAGGCTTTTTCTTTCCTGGTTGTTAGTGAGTATAAACACACCTTGCTGTTTTGTGAGCAGTGCTCTGTAGCTCAGCATACAGAGTGTTCATCACCAGAGCACCAGCAAAGCACTCTCCAGTAGGAGGATCAAATTCTGCTCTGGTTACATGGACAAAATTCAGTCAAATTTAAAAGGGGTGGCAGTGGCCACATTGTTTGGCAATGCATTCCTTGGTGGTAAAGTGATGTATCCAAGCTAGGAGTGGCTTGGCTTCCATAACTCACTGTTTCTTGCTTTTGATCTGTCTATGGTGTGAAACTGGAAAATGGTGTTTTGTGCAGGGATAACATTTGCTGCTTGTCGTTGTTTATTTGTTCTCAACATGAATTTCAACAATATGTGTGCTAAAATCTGTCTTTTCATTTATCAACTGTGTTCGTATGGAATATTTAGATGACAGCATGAAGTCTTAAATGATGACGACTCTCCCTACTCTCCAGAACTGCCAAAATTAGTATTAAATAAAATTCCATCCACCTTGGGTCTCAAGCGTTCTTTACTGGAATGTGCACGTGTGTGTTGACAGCAGAGCAGCTCCAGGAGACGAGGCACCATCCTTGGGCACTCCCCCTCTGCTGTGGGGCAGGAGCTGGAGGGGCTTCCCTTGTTAGGGGGGGCTTCCCTTGTTAGGGGGGCTTCCCTCCCTTGGTGGAGGTGGGGCATGTACAGATGTAAATAGCATTAATTAGATTAGATGATTAGATCAGCAAGCTGCTGCCCAGGGCAGTTTCACTCATTTTGTGCCTTCTTTTGGGGGTGAGTAAAAACAGGGGGCTGGGGAAGCCTGGGAGGGTGGTGGTGTGGTGGAGGGGGGAGCAGGTGGGTCATACAGGACCCCTCCAAAAAAAAGGGGAGGTTACAACCCAAAGCAGCATAAAAAGGGGTTAAAAAGCAAACTGCATTGTAAAAAATGAAAAAGCCAGCTAGTCCTCTACAACCCTTGAGGCTAAACCAGCTGACATCTCCAAGACCATAGAGAATAAACTGGAGGGAGTGCAGGGCTGTGGTACCTGTGTGTGGATATATCTTGATATTAGTCTAATATGTATTTTCTATTTTACTTTCTATTAATCTTCTTAGTGCCTGCTTTTTATTCTACTTTCTCATCTTTCCTGGTGTCAACTTCCCAGTCTTCTTTGTAATTTCTGGTTTCTAATCATTCTGTGTGTCTACTGAATGTGATTCTCGTGGCCTCCCTTCTTGCACTTTCCTGGCTCCCAGTGTGGCACTGTGGGAGGAGAAGGTGCTGTTGGTTTCCCATTTTTCCCAGCAATCCAATTCTCCCCGGTGCTGACTCATCTCCCCATGGGATGTCAAGCTCTTTGCACAGTCCTTGGTGCAAACCTTGAGTCTTTCTAGAACGACGTCTCCTGACTCATGAGGGAGTCCAGTTTCAGGTGCCACAGCCAGGGATCCTACTGAGAGGCAGCCTAAAGCAGTGCTCCCAACTGCACTCCTCAAGAGCTGTAGCCCCCTTGTGGACCCCTGTTCCCTTCTCCCATCACGGCTTCGTTTTGCTGGTGTGGGACTCCTCGCCTTGCACAGGACATGCTCACAGTGACAATAGGCAACTTTATTTGCACAACTAAATCAATTTCAGCATTTGCGTGCATGCACAGGAGGAAGATGGGCAGGACGGAGGACGCCTTTGACCCTGAGGCTGTCTTTGGATCAGCAGGCACTGCCCCAGTGCAAAATGATCGTGGTCCACTGCAGCCTGCACTGGATCTGCTCATCCTGCTGCTCAGGTGTTTTTCCCCATCAGGTCCTGCAGCATCTCGTGCACCTGGGTTAAGAAGTGCACCAGTATCCGGTAGGGGTGTGGGGCAGATGTCAGCCAGGGAGGCTGAGTTGCTGTTGGCCTGGGCTGCTCAGAGGGGGATGAGGTGAAGGCTGGCTCTGGCGCTGGCGCGGCTGTTCCAGTCGGGTGCTCATGTGGAGTGGGCGTAGAGCAGCCTGACTCTGTGGGTGTTGGCCCTGGGTGCTTGGAGGGGGCTGAGGTGGAGGTTGGCTTTGGCGTTGCAGTGGTTGTTGCAGTTGTCTGTGGGTGTGGGGTGGGCGTAGAGCAGCCCAGCTGTGTTGGTGTTGGCCCTGGCTGCTCAAAGGGGGCTGAGATGAAGCCTGGCTCTGGTGCTGGAGCGGCTGTTGCAGATGGGCACAGGCCTGTCTCGACCAGGATCCAGTCGTAGAAGTGCTGAGTGGAGGTGTAGATTCCAGGCCGTTTTACTCTGGCACAGCCTTTTCCCCAGCTGGTCACTCCAACAAGCCAGAAGTAGCTGCCACTGTTATCTTTGCACACCAGAGGCCCTCCACTGTCGCCCTGCAGCAGGTGAAAGAGGATTAGGGTGCTGTTGGGTGGCTGCTGGCAGCACTAGAGCACAGCTTCTCCCTTGCAGCCCCTGCCACAGCTGTGTTCCTGGCACAAAAGGGCTCTGCTCAGGTGCTGGAGTCTCCAGAACCTTAGCTGGGAACAGGTTGGGTGTCTGTAAAGTTGGGCCCCCTCTTGTATCTGCACAGTGATCCTGGGTGGGCAGAGGATGGATGATCCAGCATCTGGACCTCTGGGTTGCTGAGAGCACCAGATGTTCTGGGCAGAGTGCCAGGGAACATGGGCACTGGGCACGGACCCACAGAGAGGGGGAAGGGGAACGAAACTCCACCAGTGGTAAGGACCCGGGGTGGAGAAGTGATTTGCCAGGCAAAGCTGGCCTCTGTTGGCATGGTGGTCACGGGGTACCTTTACTGCTGGGGGCTGGCTGACCCACAGCACGCTCGTACCTGGCAGGTGTCGATGCCACCCCGAGGGTAGCCAGCACACAGGTTGTGGGTGTGGAGGGTCCCAGCGTACCATCGGCTGCTGTTCACGACCTGGATATCAAGGAGATGGACCTTGGCTTCCTGCAGGACATCACTCGGTCCCTGAGCTGTGAGCACAAGAAGGAATGAGCACCCAGCAGCTCACTGCCGGTTCTACTCCCCGGTCTGGGGGTGAAGTCCTTCCCCAGGGCTTGGCTTTGCCTCTGGAGCAGCCAGGCCCATCTCTCCAGAGGCATACGTTCTACAGCCTGACTTTGGCCTCTGCTCTCAGGAAGCCCAACCCATTTCTCTGGTGTGCCCAGCCTGCCCTCAGGGCACGGGCCCCTTTCGGGAACTCACCTTTTGCACTGGCAAAACCCCAGCCAGCAATGTAGCAGCTTTTCAGCTCTGACACTGTAAGCGAGGCATTGGGCACGCAGGCCAGCTGGACGTAGTCACTGCACTCCACGGGCTGGTCCAGCTCCAGCAGGGCGATGTCGTTCTGCTGTGAAGCAGCAGTGTAGTGCTGGTGGGTCAGGAGCCGCTTCACGTGGCGCACCTGGGCCTCGGGGCCCAGATGGGTCAGCTGGGTGGCCCCCATCAGCACGCGCCACATGGTGACATTCCTGGAGGGCAGAGACATGGGTGAGAGCGAGCAGAGCCGTGTTCTCTGGCAGTTCTGCACCTCCCTGCCTTCTGCTTCCCAAGGCAGAGAGGAAAGCAGAGCAGTGGAGAGTGTGACTGCCCTAGCATGCCTGAGGCTCCAGGAATGCCACGCTGGAGGCTGCTAGGCAGCAGTGGCATGAGCCCAGCCTTCTGGGCAGTGTCTCAGCTGGGCTGTGCAGTGCCGAGGCACTGGGCATGCTGCAGGGAAACAGGGTGGGAGCAGCACGTGGTGCTGCAGGCGGGACAGCTGTTTGTGCTGGGGGGATAACCTCATTCCTCACCCCTCCTTACCTGGCCCGGGTGAAGCAGTGGGCGGCTGTGAGGACCCACTGAGGGCTGATGAGGGACCCTCCACACATATGCCCTGTGCCTATTTTCCTGGGGTCCTGGATGCTGACGATCCAGGGCCAGGCCCCTGGCTGGGCACCCACGCCACCCACGATGTAGTCAGGAGCTATGGAGTCATAGTCAGAAGCCATGGGCCGGAGCCCGCAGGTCCCTCTGTAAGCAGAAAGTCATCAGTGCCCTGCCCAACAGCTGCTCCTGCTCATGCTGCCCCTTTCTGCCCCAGCACTGGGGCAACGAGGCTCCCACACGGGGTTTGGGAAGACACGGTGTGGCAACGGGGACAAGCACCCTCCCAGAGCCTGGGGCCGCTTACCTGCAGGTGTCCCAGGTGCCACGGGCAGGCCTGTACACAGCCAGCAGGATGAGGAGGTACAGCAGACTCATCACTGCCTGTGGCATGTGCCAGCTGCAAGAAACAAAAGCGTGTTTCCAGTGCAGCCACCGAGCCAAGTGCCTGCAGCAGCTGCACTGCCCGTGGCACCCATGGCCCTGGGGCTGATGTCACAGAGTGGCTGGTTCCAGGTTCTGGGCACGGTGCCCTCACAGGGCAGGGGAAGGCCACAGCCTCAGAGAGCCACAGAACGGTTTGGAGACCGTGCAAGGCAGAAGGGGTCCCGTGCCTGGCACCTGCAAAACGACGCCGTGGGCAGACAAAGCTGGCACAAAGGGAGAGTCACCCCAAAGGGAGTGTTCAGTCAGAGAGGGTGCTCAGAGCCACCAGAGGATGGAGAAAACTGGCACATCAAGGCTAGGAGGAGGACACGAAGGAACAATGCCACAGGCCAGCAACCTGGGGGGATGCTTTAAGGCACACAAGCCTTAGCTAATGGAACAAACCTGGGAAACTCCTGAGCGCTGCAAGAGAAATTGCTGACTGGGGCAGAGTGTGAGAAGCTGACAGGAGTTTCAGTGCCACGAGGGAGCCCTTCTGAGCCTGTTTGTACATCTTCCATGTTTGGAGCAGGGTGAGTACGGCAAATGCCTCAATGCTGCCTCTGGCTTTGGAGGCTGGTGCTGGAGGTCGTGGCTGCAGAACACGAGGACATGGAGAGTGTTCATGCACTCACTGTTGTTCTTTAGGAACATATTCCCCAACCTGGTGTTCCCACTGGAACACTGCAAACCCCATGCTGCTCACTCCCCTCTCCCCTTCGTAAAGATTCTGCGGTGGGCTTGAGAATTAGAGGCACAAAAGGTAAAGATCATGGGTTGAGACACAAACATTACACTGGAAACAGCAATTAAATAAGAAAATTAATAGTAACAGCAACAATATTAATAATGGAGTGTACAAGGGAGTGGAACAATTCACATGCAACCATCCAGCCCATGGAACCTGACCAGGCCACCAGCATGTGACCCAGAGGGGACTCCTTCCCCTGTCCCTGGAAAGTGATGTGAGGTGGCACACAGGAACCGCCAGGTCCTGGCCATGCCCTGTCCTGGCCACTGCAAAAGTTTACCCCATCCTGGCCAGAACCAGGACATTTGCCTTCAGGACCTGCACCACAGCTCTGGGGTCTGTGCCAGAGGCACTGGGTCCCTGCACGCCAGGGAGGGAGTCACCAGGGGTCAGCAGAAACTCCTCACCTCTCGCTCCAGCCCCTGGTTCTCCTCATTTTATGGAATGGAAGAACACATGCCCGACTCCTCCCACTGTTTTCTACACTGGAAATCCTCTGTGCTTTGATGCCTTTTCTGACATCCTGCTGCATCTGGGAGAAGCTGTGAGAAAACCCATGGCTTTGGGTGAAGGTCCCTCCTACGCCACCTTCCCTGACATGCACCCAGGAGGGCTGGGCTGTGGCATATTCCTGACCTAGGCTCTCCAGAGGGAGATCTGCTGTTTCCCCGTAGGCCACAGAGGCTTTTAATATGAGATGAGCTTCACTTTGTCTCCCCAAGCTCATGTCCAGCCTGTTCCACAGCCTCTGACTGTGACAGGAAAAGCTGTGCTCTCCTGTGCACCCTGCTTCATTCCCTCTCGCACGCCCGGAGAGGATCAGTGGCTGATGTGCCAGCACCTCCTGCTCCAGAAGGGGAGCACACGGTGAAGGTGCTACCCTTGCAGCTGGAAAGGTTCCTTTTGCCATGGGATCCCAGGAGATCACCAAGCACGTCATCAGTGGAGTCCAAAAAAAGAAAAATTAAAGGTGTTGAGGCAGCTGCATTCACCAAGCACATACAGGCAGTCTGGAGAGAACTGCCTGGACTTGATTTGCGGGTAAGAGCCAGAAGTGGGTTCACTTAGCCAGAAATGAGATCTCTCCATGCAGCGAGCCAGCTGCCTGCCATTCCCTTAGTGCCTGGCCACAAGCAGCACTGAATGTGTGAGCTCTCACCCTGCAGTCACTCAGAATCTTTGGGTAACCCTGAGAAAACTGCTTCAGTATCAGGGGCTGCAAGGGGCCTCCAAACAGGCAGCTAGGGGATTAGGCGAGGGGAAGAACTGAAAAAAAAAGCGTATGTTTTTCCCTGGACTTGTGAAAGACAAGAATAAAGAAATGTAGGACCCAAAAAAGCAAACCCACTTGATGGGAGAGGCAGGTGAGAGGTTCAGGAACTACAGAATGCACTCAACTGCAGCTTGCAGACAAGGATCCTGAAATGCTCCAGCAGCAGCACTGCCACCTGATCCCAGTGTGCCCCACCCTCTGCCCCACAGCACCAAAGCCCCAGTGGTGCTCAAAAGGAAAACATCCAACTGTAGCCACTTGCTAACCTGCTCCTGGGCTCTGCAGCCTATGGAGGAAAACAAATTCCCTCGTTAGTAAACGAAGCAGGTCTGAGCTGGGCTTTCTCACAGCACGCTAAAGGCAGAGGTGGTTTCTGTTTGGGAAATGGCACCTGGGCCTCAAGGGAATCAGAGATTCTCAACTTCAGAGGCACCGGTGAGCGCAGCCTCCCCTGACACCAGCTGGGCCTCCAGCCCCTGAGATGATTTGTGCCTCCAAACAGAGGTGCCAGAGCCTCCGACCTGCACAGCACCGCTCACACTGAGCCCTGCAGCGCCCCA
>VYXC01009639.1:0-61212 GCA_013397175.1 Platysteira castanea
ATAAGCACCTTGTAACTTTGAGCTGAGTCATATAGACATCAAAAGGGTGGAGAAAGCACCAGAGATCCAGTAGGACTCCTAATCGCACAGCCATAGCCTGTGGGGTTGCACTTTAAGTGGCAAATAGGGATATCCACCTGGCCTTGCCCTCTGGTCTTATAGGTTCGCATTTACATCATGCAGCATCCCTGCTGGTGCTTGGAATTGCAGGGTTTTACTCTCCTTGATGTTTCCTTCCTGTCTGATCTTGGTCAGTTCTGAATTTTAAAAGGTTACATACACAGGGTTATATCAAAGCTGTAATGATGTACCCCAGACCTCCTCCACCCTTTAGCAGAAGGATTAAACCACACCCCCCTCACCCCCGAAACGATATCAAAGTTTATTTTGTCCCCCAGGTATTCCAAACCACCAATGTCCTATTTTGATTGGAGAGGGGCCTACTTGCCACATCAAGGATGCATACCCTGCTTTAGGGTCATCCTTAATCGTCCAAGCTATGATTTAAGAGTCCACTGTCTGGATTAATCCACAGGCCCTTCTAACTCCTTTGACATGGGTCCATGTCCTAGGTTACAGTGCAAGATGTACCCAAAAGATTGTATTCTATTCACCATCTTCATAAGCTGTTAAAACCGGTGGGACAGTGTCCCCCACCTCCTTGATGACTCACCCCTGATAAATTCATGGGGTTATCTCTTGTTAATGGGCCAGCTGTTAACTCCAGGTGGGGCAGAGTTCTTTATCTCTCCCATGACCCATCCTCCCTCCAGGGAGATATCTGCTGTTAATGGGCCATCACCGTATGACTGATAAGATTCCATCCCATGGTGAGATGCTCCGCCCAGAGGGAGCAGCCAGGCGTTCCATCCTGGATGGAAGCTGGAATTTCGAACATCAGGGAAGGCTTTCCCACTGGATTCCCANTCTGATGGTTTAATATCTACCATTTATTCATTTTTTTTCCCATGCCATGTGGGCACTTTGTCAATAAACAGTTGATTTTTTTTTTTCACTTTGACCCACGGGTATTAATTTTTCTCACTGGCAAAAAAAGGGATTGCTGAAGCCCTTTTCTTTAGAGGAAACACTCATTCCAGAGCATTTTCTCCTAAACCTGTCTCTAAACCAAGACACTGAGGCAGTCTCACTTTTAGGCACAGGGAGCCCCAACCTGGTGGTGTGGTGGGAAATGTGGTTAAGCGTGGCTGAAAGAGCCAAGAGGGCTCTCTGGAGGTGTGCACTGGGTGTGCAGGAGTGCACTGAGTTCGTTTTAATGGACCAGTCGCTGCTGGGGTGCACTGGGTACTGCTGGGGAGGACCAGGCACTGTTTATGCAGGCAACATCCCACTCAATAGGCCCTGCAGAAAAACTGGGAGTGATGCAGCACTGTCACAGCCCAGTAGCCCCAAGCACGTAGCCCCAAGCAAGCGCTGCATGACCTGAGCCCTTTGCAGCCCATTTCACCCACACCTTGCAGCTCAAAGGGAGAGAGGCCTCCCTCTTTGCAATTCTGGGGCCTTCACCCCATGGCTGAACTCTAGACTCAACTGGGGGAACATCAGGTCTGCCCAAGACTGACTTCTGGCTTCATGTCCAACCAGAGTCCTAACCCGCTTCACATCTACCTGCCTGGCTCTGCCCAGACAGTTTTGTCCCTAAAACATTCTCTATTCCTGCCCCATTGAAAAGGCCATGAGTCAGCCACCTTTGCTGTACAACTGCATAGTCAGTTAAATTCTTTGGAAATGCTGTGGTCCCACTGAGCATCACCTGCACGTCTCAGAAGGAATCTATACTCTCAAAACCCTGGTCCAAACACCTTCACTTGCAATCGGATCAAGTCAGGGCTTGTCAGTTCAGATGACAGGAACCCTGGTGGCACCAGAAACCATGCTGAGAACAAGTCTCATTTAGTTTACATCAGCCCAACACCAAACACAGATGCACACTCATGACCCCATGCTGTCCCAGTGTAGTCCTTGCTGCTGTTCTACTCAGGAAGAAGGGCAAAGGGGCAGCAGTGAGAATTGTATGAAGTAGGTTGTCCCCAGCTCCAGAAAGCAGCTACAAAAAACAAGCAGCATCAGAGAGAGTAGCCAAAGAGCTTTTATTCACGAGGAAATAGAGCCAAAACAAAGCTTAGCTCTGCAGGTCTCTCTCTAGGGTGTCTCTGCACCCACAGGGTTTCATTAAACTTTCTGATCCAATCTTGATTCCTGCCACAATCACCCCTGTCTTTGAGTCGTCCTCTACTGGAGAGCATTTATCCATTGATGATCTTCTCACTGATGTATCCAGGCATGGTGTAGACCAAAAGAACCAGGAAGATTGTCAGAAGAGTGATAACGAACAGCATAATTATGTATCTCTTGTACCGCTTCCAGATAAAAAACACAAATGTCTTCATGGGATTCACAAACCAGTTGAAAGTTGTTTTTGGCCGGCTAGAAAAGGAAGAGTAGATAAGCACAGGCTCAATCCACAGAGCATCACATTGGCCCTTCTGCTTTGGTATCCCGCTACCCTCATGAATTACAAGTTCTTCCTGCTGCTTTCAGGCAGGATCCGCCCAGGGGCTACAGTAAACACACTGCCTGTGGAAATGCTAGAGACAACAGGATGGGACTCTTGGAACAGTGATCCCATGCCCCCAGAGCTGTCCTTCACCCACGCAGACAAGGGATCCCTTCACACAGACAGACCTGAGCATTGTACAAGCAATGTTATGGCAGCCTTGAGTATCTTCCTGAGATCAACCCTGGGCCAGGTGCTGCAGCCCCAAGTGCTGTGGACCCACCTGAGCTCTGGGAAACCCTGGCAGTCCTGGTCCTGCAGATCCCACTGCCCAGAGCCTCAGTGCTTGCTCTTGGCTTCCTGACAAGCCAATACTCCCAGTTTCCATACAAACAGCTGCTGAGAACACAGCACTGTCTAGCCATCCTAAAGGTGATAATACAGGTATTACTTGATAATACAGATATTGCAGATACTCACTTGGGCTTTTCCAGGGGTTCAGGCCCTTTTCGGCCCAAGCCAACAGGACTTTTGTCAGCCTCCTCCACAGTCAGCAGTTGGAACTCTGCTTCCACCTTACCCTGGAGTGAGAATACATCTGAGCAACAGTTGAATGTGTTGCTTCACAGACCAGCCTGCTGACCACACGCCCTGCCACAATAGGGCATTTTTCTCCCAGTTCCACTTACATATGGCTCGGAGCTTTTTTCTCCATTGGCTAGAGTCTTACTTCACAGCCAGGAGAAACTGTGACCTGGTAAGAAACTAACTGTTTTGCAGACAAGAAACTGTATTTTAATGCACTCCCCAGCTACCTGATCTGTCTGCACCCTCCCACAGTGGCACTGAGCAGAATTCACCATTGGGGACACACAGTGGTCCAGTAGCAGGGCCATCAGGAGCGAGTCTGTCCCAGGTTAGTTGGCACCTGCCTGTCTTGGGCAGGCAGAGACGCCAGGACAGGCTTCTGCTGCTGTCCTGGCTGGCTGATGGGGAGCCGTATGCCTCTTGCTTTGGAGTAGGAGTGAGCAAGGAGCACATGATCTGGGATGTTTCAGTGGGAACACTAAATTCCTAAACAAAGACAGCTCCCCTCATGGGGCACTGCTTTAAGGGAAGCTCAGAGGAATACATGAAGTTAGACACCCCTGCATGCCATAGCAGCTGGTTCTTCAGGGTAGACGAAGTGCTGGATTGGCAGTAGATGGAAGAAGTCTTCAGGATCCTGCATAAGCTGGGTCGCTGCTGCCTCTGTAGGTCGTGTGCATGTAGGACAAACTGCCGTATCAAGGCAGAGGCAAAACACTGGCTGTGCTCACCAGTGCCAGTGCCCCACCTTACCGTCAGGAGATACTTATTCCCAGTGGCATCTGTGAATTCCACATCCTCTGGTTTGACTGAGCTGCTCCACTTTTTTTTCTTTTTCTTCTTGTACTCCCTCTCCTCTCTCTTGTCATCTTCTTGATCTCTGAGTTTGATGAAGGGCCACCAGCCCCTCATGCGCTTATTTCGGAAGATGGAGAAGCGAGGTGTTGCATTCTCCTTGGCCATTTTGATAGTGCAATGCTCAGAGCTCTTGGCTGCCCGCACCATGTCATGCAGCCTCAGCTCGATGGAGCCTGCAGGCACAGGGAAGAGGAGACCAAATGGTAAAACCCTGAGGTCAGCCCCATATGACATTTGGCTGTCTCTGCCACCCTCCCAACCGCCACGAGTAGGTCCCAGCTGCTGCAATGATCTAGCAGAGCCCTGCACATTTACAGATGGAGAACCTGAAATTCTGCATAAGAAAGGACTAGCTCAGGAGTTAGAGACTAAGAGGCAGAAGCCCCAGGTCTCCTCTTGTTTTTGATATAGGCTGTTTGGTGAGTTCATGTGGTGAGTTATTTTTACCCCTTAACCATGTCTAATCCTGCTCTCCTCACATGTCTAAGTTCATCTTCCTCTCTAATTCCTGGAAATGTCAATTAAAATTATAAAATGATAATGCTTTAAAATTATAAATGCTTTACAAGTTTCAAGTTTGTCTCAGATCTGCAACAGCCTCAGTTCATTTCTGTGTTTGGCCTTGTGCTTCTGTTTTCCTTGGAACGAGCTCCTGTCCCACTCTGGCACTGAGCCCTTGCAACAAATGAATCTTACTACATCCTGGTCTGTACTGGCAAAAGCAGACAAGGGATGTGAGTGTTCTCTGCTCAGTTCCAAGCGAGACTGCATCTGGATACACTGCCCAGTTTTGGACTCCAATACAAGAAAGATGTCAACTGAACAGTGTTTAGTAGCTGAAGATAGTCAAGTTTGTAGTAGGTGCCATAGCAGGAGGGGTGAGAGACACATATGTTCAGCCCAGAAAAAAGAGGTCAAGAAGGAAATCTTACTGCATCCCTCACAGCCTAAAGGAAGCTACAGAGCAGATGGAGCTAGACTCTTCTCAGAAATGGATAATTAAAGCACACAAGGCAACAGACACAAAATGCTGCAAGTAAAAAACCTGAGAAGTTTGAGAAAGGTGCAGCCAGGAAAAGGGTCCCAGAAAGCTGCTGGGATTCCATCCTTGGAGATAATCAAAACCCACTCAGAAAATGTCCTGAGTAATCTGACCTACAGTGCATCTAGCCTTGCTTGGGGCAGGAGATTGCAATAAACACTGAAGAAGCCCCTTACTACCTAGAAGTTCCTGAGATTATACATGCCAGAAATAATTGGAATTGCTAATGCTTTCTTCAGTGCCTCAGTTCTTCATGGCTGAACCACTGGAAGTGCCTCATGGAGTAAAGCAGCTTGAATACACTATGAAAGGTTGAAGTATAAGGAGAATTTCAACATGCCCAAGAGATAGTAGGGCAAAGGGGCTACTTTTTAATAGGGAGGCTAACATTTGAAGAAGACAACTGAACAGAGCACTATAAGTTTGGGGATGACAGCAGAGGTGGGAGAGAATCAGCAGTATTTGTGCTAGCATAATGTGGGGGGAATCACCACTAGCTCTGTTTCAGCACCAGGCCTTGCTGCATGCCCAGCTCAGCAGGTCTGATTACTGGGAAGTACCAGAGCATCCAGGGAGCTCTGAGCCCCCAGCAAAGGGATGCTGCAACTCAAGTGCCAATAGTCTCACAAAGGTTGTCAATAGTCACACACAGGTTGTCCCTGTGCCCACAACATAAGGTCCTGGGAAACTGCTCTTAGGCCCAGACTTTGGGATCTGCATATCTAAGTATGAGCAGGGAAAACAAGCAAGTTTATTGGAAAGGTTGTGAGGAAGCAGAACCTGGAAGTCCTGTGGTGTGACAGGCCCTGAAAAAATACACCAAGGCCCTGGGACAAGCATGCAAGTTCTACATGTCTGTGCAGGGGAGGTGCCTATTTCTAGGCTCTGTCTATAGCTCACATGTGGAAAAACCCAGGTGACTGCTGAGCTGAAGAGTTTGATCTGATGGTCCTAGTGTCCCTTCTTAGAGAGCTGAATCCCAGGAAAATGCTGTAGTACTCCAGCAAGGTGAGGCACAGGTCACCCCACTTCCAGCAGGTAACACCATACCTAGAAAGTCATTAGCTGAAATCCTGTCATAATCCCAGACCTGGAGGACCAGAACAGCCGGTTCCCGAAACTCTGATTCCTCCACGGAGAAGACAGAGTCCTTTTTCTTGTAGGTGATCTCCTTCTCAGTTGGGAGATAATTGAAGCGGAAGATGAACCTCCAGTTGAAATTTCCTTCCCCAGTCAAGGAGTTAAAGTGAACATCTGTCTCCTGCTTGTCATGGTCAAGACCTTTTATCCAGCTGCAGGAGAAACTCAGTTACCCCCTACCCCTGTCAGCCAGCCCCAAAGGCAGAGAAGAAGGATTCAAGCACTGAACCCCATGGGGTAGCAGGAAGGGGTCAAAGCAGAGCAACACCTGGACATCTCTGGGGTGACAGGAAACCGTGCAGAGGACTGGAGTGGGCACCTCAC
This sequence comes from Platysteira castanea, assembly GCA_013397175.1. Lineage (NCBI taxonomy): Eukaryota > Metazoa > Chordata > Aves > Passeriformes > Platysteira > Platysteira castanea. The sequence goes on from VYXC01009639.1 coordinate 6,471, forward strand.
ACCAAGGCAAGGGGGAGCAAAGGTTCAGAGGAGGCAAGTGAGTGTGTGGGCCAGGGCAAGAAGCACGGCAGCCAGGCTCTGGCCTCCTGCTGTTCCCACCAGACCTTTTCACGTAGATGTCACTGGAAGGCTCTCCTGTGGCTGGGTTGACATCATCAAGGATCACATCATCTGTGTTCCAGATAATCACACGGAGCTCATAGCTGTGGGAAGGACACAGAGGTGAGACACATGCCCTTGTCCCTGGTGCCTGGGAGGGCAGGTCAAGCCCTGAGCACAGTGCCAGAGCAGCAGGACTTAAACCTTCTGAGCAGTGTGGTTGCTGTGCACCTCCAGCCAAGCACAGCCCAGCAGTCTCACCGCCAGGCATAAACCCCTTTCTGGACACTACAACCCCACAAGACAAACACCCACAGTCAATACAGGCAGCTTTTGCAAAGCAAATCCCTGGTGCATGGGAAACCAGGGATACTAAGCCATAGGAGCACAGAAAAGCTTAGGCAGGAAGGGATCTCTGCAGTCGCTGCTCCAAGCTCTTACTCTAGCTTCATAGTAGGTCAATTGCTCAGGGCCTTGTCTGCATTAGTTTTTAATATCACCAAGGATGGATATCTCAGCACATCTGAGTCAATCTGTCCCTATTCCAGGGTAGCTTCACTCTCACTGGGAAAATATTTTCCCTACATCCAGTTGGAGTTTCCCTTGCTGCAATTTGTGTTCATTATCTCTGGTCCTTTCAGGTGCACATCTGAGAATAATCTGGACCCTCCATCTCAAAAGCACCATTAGAGTCTTGAAAACAGCAGATTTCCTCCTTCAACTTCACTTCTCCAGGCTCCCAAGGCCATCTGTCCACTAGCCAGAATAGAGTTTGATGAGTAGCTCTGGCCTGGGTTTCTATTTCCTTTATGTCCAGCCATTAACCTGCCCTTCCCCAAACGTGCAGCTGAAGCTCTTATGGCCCATGCTGATACACTCAAGAGAACATCCTGTAGTCAGAGCTGGAGCAAAGAGGACTGCATGCCACACTAGCACTGACCCTCAGCCTATGCCGTGTGGCCTGTCCTGCCAGCCATGGCAAGGGGCACTGACCCTCCCTGCAGCCCACCAGCCCCAGCCCCACCCCCACAGGAGCTACCTGACAGGCAGTCGTGGCTTGATGTTGACAGGTGGTGGTGCAGGGACATCATTTGGAAACATGTCAATCCACATGTGCAAGGAGCCCTGATGAGAGAAGACAGCAGAGACACTTCAAAAGACAGACCACTCTCCAGCTTTTCAAGGAGCAAGGGCTTGGTCCTGCAAGGAAAGTTCTCATCAGAAAGCCACTGCTTGGTTCTCTCCATTCCCAGCACTTGAGAGTGACATGAGATTAGATTTTACACAGGGAAAAAATTAAGGCTATGAAAGATTGCTTATTTCTGCTCCCAAGAAAAACCACTTCACTGATACTGAATCCATTTCAAACAGAGGGAAACATCTCCCTCTGTCTTAATAAGGAGCATATGGTGATACAATGCTTAAGCAAAACCAAGAAAACTAAGAAGTGACAGGTCTGACTCTGCTCTCCCCATACGCATTCCCAATGTCAAACAAAGCCAGCATGACTGCAGAACTCTGCTTTGTTCAAGTACCCAAGCGAACAGGAGATTTCAGTGCAGGACATTAAAACAGTGAGTTCAGGTGAGTGCATTGCACAAAACTTAGGATGGATGTTTCTTCTCCAGCCAGCAGTTACATTGTGCCCCAGGGAGAAGCTAAAGGTACAGAACAAGGTTTTTGCAAAACAGCAGTGATAAGGGACAGTGCAGAAGAGCAGGGATAGGCAAGGATACCATCACCCATGGGGATGCATGGTGGCAGGGCTCAGAAGCAGAGCAGGTCTATTGCCATCCTCATCAGAGCACTGCGAAACAGCCTGCAGAGATGGGAAGGACTCTGGGTCACTAGCACTGGGAACACAACATCAATGGACAGAAGTTCCTTGAGGACAGGGTGTTCAGAAGCATCATGAGTGGCCAGAGGGTAGATGTGAGCAAAGGACAACCAAGGCCAATGTCCTTACTTCGTAGCTGGGCCAGCCATCCACAGACACAACTACAGTCACCAACCCAGGAAGGGGACAATGCACAAGATTCACAGGAGACCAGACGGGGGCTGGAAACCAGCTGTCCAGAAGGTCCTTCCCTGAAACAATGTTGAGGTTTGGCACAGAAACACATCTTACCTGCACAAGCCCAGGGTTCTCCGGGTTGTACAAAGACCGAATTTCCACGTGCTCTGGTACCAGCTTGTAACCATATCCTGGCATCTCTTCCCAGTGCTGCAGGACGTACAAAGCTTTATGTTCAACATCCACCGACAAGTTCTCATCTGCCACTCCTCTCTTGTTCCTCACAGAGGCCTCTGCAGCAGGACACAGTCAGGGAGAAGATTAAGGCTTCTGGCCAGCAAGAGTCATGTCAGGACATCAGTCACTAGCACAAGTAACAGGAGTTGATGGACTGGGCAAACAAGCACCTCTCCAGAAAAACAAATGGGGAGAAGCAGGAGGGCAAAGGTGAAGGGAGTGACTTCAATATGTTGCAGTGATGAGAGAAATGGCAGGCAGGAAGAAAACAAGCCAAGAGAAATACCACAGAAAGGGCAAAAAAGAGTTTACTCTGGTCCTGGGAAGAACATCCAAGGAACATTGAAGAGGATGTGACCCTCTGGGGCAGTTTAATCCCCACATCTCTGTGGTAGTGCCAACAGATCCATGGATGAATTTTTTGCCAGAGAAGTGCTACTGGAAAGCATTACTTGCCACTCTCAAGACATGCAGCTGTGCTCTCTGTTAATGAACACTCTGTGTGACTAATTGACTCCTTTGGCACAGCAAAGCCAAATGGCAGTTCAAGACCAAATCTTGCTGGTGGTAGAAAAGCCAGAGCCAACAGTGACCCACTCATGCTGGGGAGAATGAAAGTTTGACAGGAAAGTTTCATAGAAATATAAGTCTGACAGAAAGGTCTTTGAATGGAGATACTGAGGAAGAAATAGACATGAAAGCAAGTTTTGATGTACAGTAAAAAAGGTTTTGCTGAACCAGTGGTCCTGGGTGGCTGAGAACTCAAAGGTTGCTGATGAGTTGGAAGGAGATTTTACGGCTAGAGCAAAGGATTTGTTTGACTACAAGGAAAACATGTTTTTAAGCAAGTAAATAAGTCTCAAGAAGAATATAAGTAAATAAAGAGCATGTTTTTACCAAGCAAAAAGATACCACGGGCAAACAAGACATGATGATGTGGAAGGCGGAATAAAGGTCTAAGAATTTTCCACTGTTAGAAAATAGAAAAACAAGCTAAGCTTAAAATATAACTACTAACTCATGTGATTGGATAGTTACTAACATAATATGGAAATGTTAGAACTTATGATATGTTATATGCAAATGTATAGGTATTGTGGATGATATTGATTGGTCATTATGTGTTAAGATACTCAACAAAAAAAGTATATAATGTCTTGGAATTTGAACAGAAACTGACTTCAGGCATGGACTTGAGGTATCAGGCATGGAGCTCAGGCCACAGGCCTTGGGCTTCAGGCTCCAAGCCCCTATCTGTGGCTGACAGCAGAGGCTTGCTCTCTGTACCCACGACCCACGATGAAATAAACAAGTTGGAGAGCAGCCTGGAGTCCCTCATCTCTTTCTTTTCAGGCTCTTATACACCCACTCCTGGGTTTGTGGAGCACATCTGCCCCTTGGATATCAGTCTGAGACCTAAACCATTCCAAGCTGTGTTCAAACACAGCAGAGGTTCACAGGTCACCAGCTGCAGCTATGTTGGAACCAGAGCCAGCTGTCAGGGAACACCAAGGAGAGCACCTTGTTTCTCCCTCTTCAGCTGTCCAGTGACCTGAAAAAAAGGGGGAGAAGAGCTTTGGGAGGCTCCTTGCCTTCTCCTGAGTAGGATTTCTTTTCCCGTCTTTGCATAAGCTATAGAGACCACCAGGAAACTGAGGAACAGTTGCACTGAAACAAGGAGAAAGTGAAGTTGGCCATACACACAGGTATCCTCACTGTGAGCAGGTAAGGCCAAGGATAATCCTTCCTACAGGCTACATAGCATTGCCTTGCAGTAGTCAGCCATGCACAAGTGGGCCACATCTGCTCTAGTCTTTCCTTGAGGTTGGATTCAATTGCACAGGTGTTGGCCGCAGCAGGGGCTGGCCTTTGCTCAGGGAAATTCTCCATCACTGCTGGTGGAAGCTGTGAAAGGTTGATGTGTTCTTGGATATCTGTGGCCCAGGATCAGGGTTTGTAATGCCAGTTAGAAGGAAAGAGAAACAGCAAATGAGAAGCAACAGTAGAGAGGAGCAGTGTGGAATCACCCAAGGCACCTGAAGCCACTGGAAACACAGAGCATTCCTGGACAAAGCCAGCTAAAAACAGGAAAGAAGACTGCAAAAACACTCCCCTCCTCCAACCTCCACCAAAAAAAATATACTCAAAACAAAACACGCACACACACAAAAAGAAACAATTAAAAGAAAACCAAACAAAAAACTATCACCACCAAAAACCAGAACCAACCAACCAACAACAACAACAAAAAAAAACCCAACAAAAAAACCCACCAAAACAAAACAGAAAAAAAAAAAAACAACAAACACCCAAAAAACTCCAAAACACTCACAACCCCAAACAGGACTTCATTATCTTGCTGATAGTGATCATAAGCAGATGAAGGTACAGCTTTGTGACAGTGCCAGCCACCAGAATAAGCTGGCATACAACAGACCTCCATGACCAACACTGCCGTGCAGGTGGGTTTACTTAGTTCCACCCACTGCTGGGGAAGCCACTTTGGTACCTAATAGCCTGGATCACATCTTCTCCCAGTGCAACAGTGTCATCCACTCAAAGCAGGGCACTGAACACCAAGGATGCACTCCACAGTGACCCAAAAAACTAAGCCATGCAGGACACAGAGTGGGGAAGCCAGCCCAGACACCTCAGGGAAGAGAGGCTGGTGGGCTCCCAGACCACCCACCAGCATATGTATTGCTGAGCACAGGCAGCTATTTAAGGGAGGAGTTCAACAAGCCCTCTGTACCTTCAGGAGAAGCCTTTGGAGGGACCTTGAATATTTTCTTGTCCACTTTGATCTCTTCCCATCTGTACTCTGCAGCAGGGATTGAGTTTTCTTTGCATAAACTGTCCAAGATCTGTGTGGGTTTAAAAGCATCTCGCCATGTGTTGTAGCCATTTCTGCATGGAAAAAGAAAACATCAAGAACTTCTTCAGCTTAAGTTTCTTTTCTAGGCTGTGAAACAGCCTTCTTCCCCTACAGCACAGGCTATGGCACTAGAACCCTGCTCAGATTTTCACTGGGAAAACCCTGGGCTTAAAAGGGTTAGAAAAAAATCTTAATGAATGAAAAGCTAAACAAACTCTGTCCTGACAGCGAACAAGCTGGACTTGCACCCCACAGAACTATTAGCTTCTGAGCAGCAGAAGCAATTCTGGCAGCAGGAGCAATTCTAGCTGCAGTTCCTAAGTGGGAAAGAGGTTTTAGCTGTGCTGGGTACTCGACTTCATGCACAGAGCTAATTTTCCAGTAGCAGAGTAGGAGAAGTTTCAGAAAACTGGCTGAAGACACCAGAGAATCCATATGGAAGGAGGCCAAAGGAAATCAGATGTCCTGTGTGTTGCTGCTTACAAAATGCTGCCAGAGAAACTGCCACATTTTGTGAAAGGTCAGTGTCAAGAAAGCACTTTTCTCACAGAATACCAATGTGAAAGCAATAAAGAATTTTTTTGCTATATTATGCAAGGTATATTAGTTTGCAGTAGGAATTACAGCTATCACAGGAAGCTCGTACATGTCTAAAGAGATAGAGTTATCCATGTAAATTGTAGTGAATCTGTGGAGCACCTGCAAATGCATATTCTGTCTTGCAGAACAGGAGGAGCTCTGTTACCCACATGTGGCAGGTGAGAAGAATGTCTATGGCCCTAATGTGTCACATTGGTACCTACAAGTCATACTGCGCAGCCACTCCACAGTTGGCCCTGTGCTTGCTGTAGAACCGATTCTCCAAGTCAATCTTGGTCTCCCCAATCAGATCATCAGATCCAACCAAATCATGGTCAAATATTGCCACAGTGAGTTCTGATTCCATGGGAAAGGAGACTGTCAGCTCCACAACTCTGGACAGAATCAAACAGGGACAGTGCAATTAGCAAAGAGGATGGAAAAGAAACACATGCTCTGCTTTGATAATCCTACACAATTAAGAACTGTATTTAACAACTTAAAGGCCTCTGATAAACTTTGGTTCTCTCTAAATTCAGTATGTGCCATTTTCAGTGTGCATGTTCAAACAAAGGAATTACTTTTCCAGGAATGTATGGCTTGGATAGAGGGCCTGGAGCTAGGGAAAAAGCTCTCCAGTGCTCCGCTTCCCATTTTAAATCTTGGGCGTGCTCGCCTCCTAACCCAAAACACGATGGCTCCTGAGTTAGCTAGAGGGAAGAGACATGCCCAGGAGCTTTGTGTTAAAGCACAAGATTCTCCATCAGAAAGGAGTAGAAGACCTCACGTGCTGAGCCACATTCCAAGCCCCAGGTTTACATTGTTCTTATAAAACCTGCTAGATGAAACCTTCCTACATACTCTCCAAACACGGGATTGAGCTGCTTTGGGATGTATCGTTCCTTTGTGTCCTTCTGCTGCTGCCCCACAGTCACCACCACATAGGGGTCTGCTTTGCCATTGGGGTCTGCTGGAGACAGGTTTGTAGCCTGGAATATACAAGAGGTACTGCCTTACACAGCTGTGGAGAGCACCCTGCACAAGGAACACTGCACAGGCCTGACATCATCCAAGCCTTCTTGGTCAGGTCCCTCCAGCAACTACCCCGGCAGTGAAACAGCCACTTGTTCCCACACAAATCCTCACTCTACAAGCCATTGATGCCTTCAGCTGTGGACCCACCCACTTGCTCATGATCTCAAGGCAGATGTAAGGGCCAAGAAATGCCCATCTGGCCTTTTAGCACCTCCTCAAGCTACAAAGCATGGACAACTCTCCATGGACAGGATGTAGGTGTCTTCCAGTGGGCTGGCAGAGGCTTCAAGCAAGCCAGCATCACATTTTTCACAAGTGCCACTGCTCACATTTACTGAGCAGAGAATGGCAGAAGATCCATAGGAAGGGGAAAGAGCACCAAGCATTACTGCCACCTCCACCAGACTTACCTTAACAATGTAAACTCTTACAAGAACCTTGATGGGTCTGTTCCTTGGAATGCCCCGGGAGACCCTGGGCTCTGCAACAGCTTCCTCAGTGGGGTAGACATAGAAGGAGCCCTGCAGAAAACACTTTTCAAGGAACAGCTGAATACAAATTGGAATATCTCAGAAAGTACTGGAGCTACCAGCTTTACCTGCCAACTAGAAAATCAGAGCTTTTTCCCCATGCAGACCATAGAAACCCTGTGCCCATGGGGACAGCCCTTCCGAAAGGCCAAATCATGTCCACATGGCCCAGGCAATCCCTGCTTGCAATTTAGGCTGCAGGCTGTCAGACCCCTGCCAGTGTCAGATCTGAGCACCTCCAGGCACTTTGGACTGCCAAAGACAGAGGACACCAAAGGTTTTCTAGGGACAGCTACAGCTTCTGAAGCTCTTCAAGGGCTCCTAAATGGGAGGATGATGATGCCTCTTTTAAATAAGTATTGCTAATTTTAAAACCAATGAAGCTTACTAATACTTATATGCACATTGAATACACCCAGAGGCAGCAACCAGAATGAGTCCTTTATGCTTCATGCTTTCTCCTTTGTAGCAGCTAAAAAAATCTAAATCAGATGGATTTATAAGTTAATAACAGTAGGACTGCAGTACAATTGCTACAACAGGCACTAACAGTCCCCTAGCCCTGCTGCAGCCCAACCTCATGTCACCCTGCACACCCATGCACCCTGCAAGGCTTTGCTGGTGTTGGCTTGCTCTAAAATAGAGGTCATAAGGATCGTCTTCCACAAGCAGCACAAATGTCATCCAAATGAAACAGTACCTTGTACTTCCCCACATAATGTTCATCCTCATTTCCATCTTCATCCTCATTTGCTTTGCCACGATGAAGTGGGAAAACACACAACCAGTCTTCAAAATTACCAAACTCATTTTCCAGCTCAGAGTTGTAGATCTGAAATAAGTAGAAAGCAATTTTGGGCCTTTTCCTGCCATCTGAAAGGGAAGGAGAGTCAGAAAGACCATCCTTTCTCTGTTTCGAGCATTTCACCTAGTCCTATCTTGCTCCTGTATTACTCAGTGCAGGGTGTTAAAGGTTTTCCTGCATGTCCCTGGGGCCAGCCTTCGATGTGGATGTACATCCCAGCTTGGCTCCAAGGTCTTACTAGCTGCATCAAAGTTCAGCAATGATGGGGCCTCAGCATACACTGCAGGTTCTCCTCCCAGCATAACTTCCACTGCAGGAAGGTGAGGAGGACATGGACAAAAGGCCAGGGCTGAAGGAAACTAGGTCACCCCAATTATCACCTGAAGGGTGGCAATGAGCTTCCTCTTGGGTTGAGCAGGTTCAGCTTCAATCACTGCCTCATCCTCTGCTTCCATGTCAATGGAGGATGCATTTAAATTCCCTCCTTCTAGAAATGACAGTAAGAGATTAGGAAACACTCTGATTTTGCCTATCACGTCAAATGTCTCTACATGAAATTACCCCAGCCACAGCTTCTGCTTTCACTCAGGGCTTTGACCTGTGTCTCAGCAACTGGAGCTATTGCTGTTTGTAACAAGTGTCCCTCTGGCATCTCAGGTTTCCCATCATGGCATGGCTGGATGGATGAGGGGACAAAAACTAGCACAGACCTGCCTGTCTGCCTGCATGGCTGCTGTTCAGACAGGAACTGGGCAGAAACCAAATGAAGGAAGGTGGTTGGACCAGCTCACAGGTGCTGTCAGGGAAGGCACAGAGGAGAGGTCACCCTCCTCTTTGGATGAGTGCTCATTTGCTGGCCTGCTGGTTTGGGTGGCTAACCGAAGCATCACTGCCACTTTTGGCACAGCTAGCTGAGCCTCGAGAGACCTTTTTCAGGGGCACCACCAAACCAAGGATAGAGTGGGTGTGTCTTTGTCCCATTTCCCAAGGCTCCTATCCCTTGGGTGCTAATGGCATGCAGGTACCCTCAAGCACTCGCCTTAAATTATTGATAAACATCATTTTTATACTTTGCACTTTCCCAGGTCAGAGCTATATGAGTCACTGCTTACACTTCTGCAAACCTGAACCTACAACTGTAACACTGTTCTCAGATCACAAAAAGATTGTTATTACTGTGTTTCTGTTAACTCTGTTACTTTCTGTTACTTGATTCACTGTACCCCAGGTGAGTATCCCATGAGCACAGTGATGCCCAGCTCCTGGACAGTTCTCCCTGTCCATCATCTGCTCTCCACCCCACCACTGCTTCCCGGTCTCACAGAGACAATCCCATGATTCCTGCAGATAATTTTTCTGCATTTTGCTCACACAGGAAAGCACTTACTTTAACACAATTTTACAAGACTCTACTATTTTCCAGGAGTTTTCTGACCATTTTCCAAACTTTTTTTAGGAAAGTCTGGCGTTTTCAACTTGAAATAGCCCGTTAGTCCTTGTTGATGTCTTCAGCCTCTCTGCTCACTTTTATGTTGTTGCTGAATGTTGCAAGGTTGTTCTTTGCACAGACCCCATTCCCACAAGCCCAGTATCCTCTGAGGTGGTATAAAATCATGGTTTTCCCCATTAAAGAGTGGGGTATTGCTAGAGGACTCACCTGCATCGTTCAGATCATCATTCTCAGCATCTTCCTCATCACTGTATGCCTGAAACACACATAAACAGTCAGCTCAGATCCCTGACAGCAAAGGCTTCTCCTTCCAAGCACAGAACACTGCCATTTTCCTGCCAGCAGAGTAAGTAATATGTAGCCTGAAATTATTCAGCAATAACATCATTGCAGGATGGTATCCAGTGAGAGTCTTAATGACTTTTTCTTCTCCCTAGATCCTTCTGCTAGCTTCTTTTGATTGGAATTTAAGTTGGACAGGGCAAGGAAGGAAATCTGGAGCAGATCTGCTCCCATAACACATACTAGGACATAACCAGGACAGAGTGAGCAGCATGAAAACCCCTGTTAAAATCAGCAATGTCACATTTTCAGGAGTCCCTCAACAGAAGCTGCCTCATTTTCACCCCATTTGGGCACCAAGACTCAGGGATGTTTCAATACCCACCACCTGCTGAAATTACCCCACCTGGTAGGTGCTTGATACGTGACTACCTTAAGTATGCTTGAAACACAAAAGTCCACATCTTCTTGCTGATCCATGCCAGGAGAGCTCCTGTGATACTCAGTATTGTTGAAAACATCTTTCTCAAGCCAGTGTAGCCTATTTTCCCTTTTGTTGGCAGCTGTCACAAAATATTACCTGGTTATACAGCTCTTTCAGGGATGCATAGTACTTGGACCACCAATCCAGTTCTTCCAGTTCTGGTTTTTCCTCTTCATATTCATCTTCCTTCTTTACAAGCTTATTGATAGGGATTTTCTTCAAAGGAGACTTAAGTGAACAGAGAAAAGGATTCAGAGGGAAGAAATGACCATACAGGACACTCATGCACCCTCCTCCAGTGCCCTGGGAGCCTCCGCATTCAGGCAGAGCACAGAGGCATAAAGCTGCCTGTGGCCCCAGGTTTGTTCTTTGCTACAAAAGAAGCCACTCTCAAGGCACAGGGCAGGTCTCCTCAGCCTCCCTGTGCCAGAGCCCCAGCACATGGCACTGCCAATGAGAAGGCAGGAGAGAGGAGCGTTTCAGTCCAGAGAAAAACCCGGTGGATGAAACCTAACACTGAACTTCTGAACTTCCTTTTTTGTTTGTAACCTACAGTTTGGCCTTACAAACTTCAAAATTTGTTGGGCCCAACACATCACTCACCTTCACAAAACTAAGGGGGTGAGTGCTGGAACCTGGATCACCAGCTGCCAGTCCAATATTTACCACAGTCTGAGATGGAAGATGGTGAGATGAGACTTTCCGAGCTGAGATGAAAATAAAGAGCTTCATGTTTCCATGCATTTATTTCTGCCCACTACTTCCTACTTTTGGCCACAGGAAAACCTTCCCTGTTAAAACACTGTAGTGTGATTTATTTTAAAGCTTTTCATAGCAGACCCTGCAAAAAAACCTGCTGGAAATCCAAGTACAGCACTGAGATTGGCCACCATCATCAACATGTTTGTTGCTGACTCCCAGGAATTCAGAATTATGAGATATACCTTCCCTACTCATAAATAACCACAGATGGATCAATCTTTGACTTCTTCATCCTTCCAGATCAAGAGTGCTGGTTCTTGCTATCATAGAACTATTTAGCTAAACTATTACCCAGTGAACAGACCTTGACTTGACACTGTGCGAGAACTGAAAATTTTTCAATCCTTGGTCCTAGTGGACCAGCTCCCTAAAGGTGGAGGTCTCACTCACCACTGTGAGGGTGGTGAGGCCCTGGCACAGCTTGCCCGGAGAAGCTGTGGCTGCCCCATCACTGGAAACATTCAAGGCCTGGTTGGACAGGGCTTGGACCAAACTGGTCTAGTGGAAGGAGGCCTTACTCATGGCAGAAGGTGGAGTGAGATGATCTTTAAGTTCTCTTCCAACTCAAACCGTTCTGTGATTCTATGACTTTGTGATTCCAGGGAGAGGACTTTGCTGCCTGGCTAAGAGGGAGTGGAAGAGCCAGGGATCTTTGCCATTGGCAAAGCCTGCCTGTTGTCTCCATGAGAACCCTTCCAAGCAGCTCACCTTTGGGCACATCCTCTGGTTCCTCCTCCAGCTCTCTGGGAGAGAATTTCATCACATCAGACACAACATGGCTACCCACCAGCACAGTGCGCCCAAAAGCACGCTTTTCCACCACGAAGATGCTGAGGGGAGGGTGCAGGTATACCTGCTCTGGGAGCTCCTGCAAAAGAATTATGCATGGGGTTCACAGGAGTAAGGGTGATCAACCTGTGTGGAGCTATAAAACTAAGGCAGCCCCATCACATAAGGAGAAGCCTGCCAGCACCTTGCAGCTATGCCCAAAAATCAAAGCCTTGCAGTGACAGGCCATGGCTAAGATCGCTCTTGGTGGGCAATTTCACAAAGGTTTTGTTCTGCAGCTGAACCATGTGGCCACAGGAAAGCAAAATCCTGGAGGCAGCTTCCCTCCTGCTATCTTGCCCCATGCAGTGAGGCAGTGCATGGGTGCAGGGTAGCCACAGTGTACCCTAGTATGGCAGAATCCACCTTCCCACTCACCACATCCATGTATTTGACCAGCTCAGTGAAGTTGGGGTTCTCTTTGTAGGACACAATCACCTCTGATTCCACCTTCTTGCCAGCACATTCAATGATCACCTGGGGCTCATCCACTTCAAACAAGTTCACTCTCTTCAGGTCCCTCAGGCCCCAGAACAGGATCTGAAGTACAACATGAAGCTGCTGTCCGAGACATGCCAGGCATGGCACTGCCCATGCTGCCACCCCCCACCCACAGGACCCAGTCCCCAGAAGAGGCACAGGCCTGCTTTCCCAGCTCAGCTGCCCTGCAGCTCCACCTGTTGAACTACTCAGATGGTTTCTCCCTCATGTCAAGCACCTCCATTTCTGGCATCTGTTGAGGCCTCACAGGCACATTTGGTGAGGACTCCCTCACCAAGTCCTGCCCTCCGCCCAGGGGCAGCTTGAGGGGAAAGCCAGTGCAGCAGATGGCAGCACACCTCTATGCGAAACTCCTTCAGTACTGGGCGGATGCCCTCAGGGATGATGAACCGTCCAGCACGGGGGTCTTCCAGGTAGTCGGGCTCCTTGGGCTCTACATCCTCAGGCACTGATGGCTGAACAGGTGGAACCAGGACACAGCAGGTAACGAAAGTCATTTCTATACCATGCCATGCCATGCCCTCTCTCCCCTTCCTCTAGTTCCGTGCTCACAGGCTGTCCCTGCAGCCTCCTTTCAGTTGAAAGCCAGATGTGGCCTCCAACTTGGAATCCTCTCGTGGGCCCCATGCAACCTCACCCACACAGCTCTCCCCAGAGAGCTGACAACCATGTGCAGCTTCCTACAAGCCTGTTACCTCCAAATAGCCACTGTAATCGAGCTCAATCAGCTCAAAAGTGGCAATGAGCTCTCCTGCTGCTCTGGTGCCTCTGTAGAAATCAAAGAACTGCAGGGCAGGTTTGGTGTATGGTTCATCGACCAGCTTCACCTGAGGGACAGCAAAGGCCTGCCCGAGGAACTCAGGGGAGCCCTGCAAGAAAGAGGGAAAGAATCAAATCATCCCTGTGTTATCTCACCACCTTGAAGACCACCACTAATTCCAGTCAATCTGAGACAGTACAAGACTACTCTTCCACCCATGTCATCCTCTGCTTTGATTTCCTCTGCTCCATCCAGAGCTAGGAACAGACAGGGCATGTCTGCAGCAGCTCCTCTTAACTCATGGTTCATCTCCACGCAGAACTCGTCAAATGACCTGGCACCATACACCAGAGGACATCAAAGCTAGATCAGGTTTTACAGGGACTCTTCCAGACAGGGTTTGAGTATCTCCAAGGATGGATGTACTATAAGCTCTCTGAGCTACAGGCCCAGCATGTGATCTACCTTTGTGTAAAATTTGTTTACTAATATCAAGATGGATTTTCTTCTTTGCCAGTTTGTGCCCATTGCTTGCCACTGGGTCCCTTGGTACCTCCATGTCTGAACTGACCTTTTCTATCCTTTCCCACCAGGTAGCTGCAGACAGCAAAAAGACATTGGCTTTCCCTTGACCTCTGTAGGCTGAATATACTCAGCTCTCCTCCTCTGTCCTGTGCTCCACCTTGGTGGCCTCCTCTGGACTCACCCCAATACGACAGGGTTTGTCTTGTACTGGAACCCCAGGAAAGCTGCTGAGTTACACAGGAGAACCTGGTGCAAGTTATGTCACCAGCCGTAGGACAACAGGCTCCAGGGGACAATGTGTCTTTAAAGCACTAATAAAGAGAGAAAAGGGAGGACTGAGGAGGGATAATCGATGACACCTGGGGACACATGGGAAGGAATAGCCCTAAAAGCATTATCAGTTCCCCCAGGCTATAAGCCCTCTGCAATGTGAGCCTGCCAAGGAAGCAGGCATAGTGTTTCTTTGAAAAGAAGAGATCCTGGATACAATGAGCACTCATCAGCCCCTGATGAGTTCAGAAAGTCTTAATCTCAGCCACAGTTCCCACGACTCACTGTCACCAGTGGATCAGGACCAAGCTGAGTCATGGAAATCAGAGGGAAGTGGCAGCACTCAGACAGAGCTCGTCTCCCTTCCCTGTTCTGGAAACAACAGGAGGAGGGCAGCATGGCCATACTTACAAATTTATTGCGGCTGAAAAGGTTGATTATAATGATGGGGGTCTCTGTTTTCAACTCTTCTTTCTTCCCATCAATAATGAGCTGGTCAAACAAAAGTAGCTCATTCCACATAGGGCTCAGTGTCTCCTCCAGCATCTGCAGACAGAGACAAAAGGCCCAAGTGTTCCACAGTCAGTGGAAACAAACCACATGCAGGAAAGTGAGGAACTCTGGGCTGATTCCCTCTCACCCACAGCCACATGCAGCTGGTGGCTGGCAGGAGGGGAAGTGGTAAAAGTGTGGGATCAGCACTCAAGGCCAACTAGCACATGCCAATCAACCTCTGAGACCATGCTCAGTGACTGTCAAATATTCCCTGAAGATAACCACACTGCTCAGAGTATCGATACCCAAATGCTTGGAGATACTAAAGTCTCAGAAGGACTGCCATAGTACTGGCTTTAAACATGTCAGTGAGGGCACAGTCATTTTTCTCTCCCCAAGTTCCCAAGATGACAGAGGCAAGAGTTTAAGTGGTCTCACCCTGGTGGTCTGGCAATGAGTTGAAAACACCACTCTTGCAAATGGATCTGAAAGGCCATTATCATCTGCAGGGAGGATCCCTCGAGCCTGATACAAATGGGCTCGGAGCTGGAAATAGCTGAAATCTGATAAGAAAAGGAGAGAGGAGGTCCCCAATCAAGTCCTGTATGAGGCAAAAAAAAATGCCTGAAGGAGAAGGCCAGCCACATAGGAGTGGGCACATCCTGTGAGGAATAGCTACTACTTCTAAGGACTGTGGTTCTCAGGCTAGTACATCTCAAAAGGTTTAGCCAAGCCAGACAAGCTCAGTGGGCTCCTCAGACACCTCTGGGAAGTACATGACACGTGACACGTGAAACATGCAATGTTCTGCTTATGAGCATCTGCTGCAGCAAAGCACCACCAAGCCTCATCAGAGGGATGGATCTCATGCCCATTGCCAATTTGGCAGCACATTCAGTGCCTACAAAGCACCCATCCTGTCTGCTGCTTTAGCTGTGAATGTGCAAATACATCCTCATGAGATCAAACTGGGTGTGCCAGTCCCAGTCTTGCCTTGGAGATGACACTAGATCAGGTCGTAATTCTCAGACATATTATAATTGTCAGATCACAGTGTGGCCTGGAGGTGAAGGGCTGTGGGGGGACAATGCATCACCACAGACACTAACCCATGGGTGGGACCTCACTTCCCTGCTCTCCTGCTTATATGGAGATCTGGCATCTGCACTCACCATCCCTGCTGAGCCGGCTGGGAGGGCTGTATGCTGAGAGCTGGGCTATCTCCAGCTCACTCTCGGAAACGAACTCCTCAGGCAGCTCTGCCAAACAGTTTTTCGCATATTTGGTTACCCCAAGCCACATGTAGATTTCCAGTTTGGCAAAGATCTCACCGGTGTGTAAGCCAGGGACCTGAAAGCACAGAAAGTTTAGCAGGTTTCACATCTCAGACCAAGATGATGGCCATCAGCCTGGGACTGACCAAAGAGCACAGGAGAGAGAGCACCACATCCACAGAGGCAAAAGGCTGTGGTGGAGTGAGAGCTGTGTTTCCTTGTGAACTCCAGGATTTCAGGAAGGAAGGCTGAAATCAAGGAGGGGGAAAGAGCATGAAGCAAGCAAGAGCACACTGTTTTGGTACAAACCCTACCTTCATAAAGACAGTCTGGATCTTCGCACAGTCTTTGCCTTTCTCCTCTTCAACTACTGAGTAGAGGATGTTTTGTGCAGGAATTCTGGCATATGCCACACGCCTGTTGTTGCTGAGCATCCAGATAAGTACATCAGGGAGAGTGCACTGGGGCTGGAGGGAGGGAAGGCAGGAACATCACAGCAGAGGAACAGCATGTGTCATCTTCCTTCCACTGACATGGTGAAAGCTTCATCTCCTCACAGGAGGGACTCTGGCTGCATGGTGGTTTAGAGATCCAGAAGCAAATAAAGGACCTAACACTGGCCACATGCTTCTGAAAGTCAGCCCTGCAATATGGCTCTGCAGGTGGTGTGGTTTAACCCCAACTGGCAACTCAGCCCCAGGCAGCCTCTCGCTCACTGTCTCTCGGTGTGATGAGAAAGAGGACTCGAAAAGTAAAAGTGAAAGAAGTCATGGATTGAGATAAAAACAGTTTAAGAGGGAAAGAAAAAGCTGCACACACAAGCAAAGCAAACCAAAGAATTCCTTCCCCTTTCCTGTGGACAGGCAGGTCTTCAACCCTCCCCAGAAGAGCAGGGCTCCATCACAGAAACAGTGACTTGGGAAGACAAATGCCATCACTACAACTGTACATCACTCTACCCTCACACAGCTAAAGACATGAAAATGATTTGACTTCACTTGGTGAAAGACTTCGCCAAACTTCAACAGCATCTGTCCACCTAATGTCAGCAAACATGGCATTCTGGTTGACACTACAACAACTGATTTTTTCAGTTACTTAAAATACAAACAATGAAACTGAATGTGGAGAGTCTCTGCTTTGGATGAGAGACCTAATTCCAATGCAAGTCTGAATCTGCAGAAAGTATCTAAGGTCAGTCCCTGGTGGAAGTGCAGGCAGCACAGGCAAGGCTGTTTTCCCAGGCAAAACGGTCTGCTGCAAACAAGGCCTTGGGCTGGTGGGGTGGAGAGGCCCAGGAGTCCTGGAGCTGGCCCAGCTCTGCCTCCTACCCACTGCAGAGTTGTTTGGACCCCTGCTCCACCACCAACAGCCCTGCAAAACTGCCTGGCCTCATCCCTTATTAGAGCTATCACAGGAAATATGGTAACTTCCAGTAGCTGGAACTTGGAATTTTACATAGTGAGGAAAGACAGCAGAGGAAAAGCTTCAGCTCAGACTGGTGAGAGCCCCAGCAGACAGCTCAGTATCCTGTCCTTGCCCGTGCTCTCCAGCTCAGAAAATGGGTTCCCTAGGAGCCGCTGTACCTCTTTAGCCACGAAGCGTATCTTTGCCAGGATCCTCCTTGTCTCCTTAACCTTCTCCTTGACATTGTCTCGAGTCAGGCGCCGCCTCACACGGAGCCCTTGCTTTGCACACAGGATCTGAACAGAAAGCACAGCTGTCACACAACCAGCCATGCCCCGCTGCCACCCCACATGGGGGGTCTGCAGGGAGCTTACTGTGTGCTGACCACATCCATCCTGCCCCATTGCACCCTGACCTTCACCATAGCTCACTGCTCAGTTGTTGAGAGCAAACCTCCATGAACCTGTCACAAGCCATTTGGCAAAGGGTGCCAAGAACTGGAGACTCCAGTAACTCATCAGCCTGGCCAATATCATCTGGTAACAGAAGTCCATGAGCTTTAAAATCATTTGGGGCAGAAAGATGTCTGAGGAATAAACATTTCAGAAGCTGGTGGTCTACGGCTCCAGATAGTGCCTTGACTTTGGCCAAGAAGCAACTTGGGGCCACAGAAATGTAGGAATATGAAGGTGTAGGAAACTACAACACAGGGCTTGGCTTTCACCATCATTAGTACACATCGGAGATAGTGTACACATCTCAGGAGAGACTCTGGGATGAACCAAAACTAATAATGAAATCCAGAAGGAATTCAGGGTGTACACCTGCTATGTACTGACAAGGCCAGAAAACTCATCTCTTGGGTGGGTTCTCTCTTCCAGAGTGTCTCAGGCTTAGCAGAGTACCTTCACCATAGCTCAGGTGATGACATGCAAGGAAGCGGAGGAAATGGAACTGGGACCCAGACATGCCTAAATTTTATTTCCTGCTGCTCTCATTGCATTTTGATCAGCCTTTCAAAGCTTTGTAGTCTGACAGGGACTATGACTACAGGTGTGCTGTGATGGAGGGGATGTAACTGTGCTCTCATTCAGCTAGCTGGTCTTGTGTGTAGGGTGATAAATGCCCAAGTGTTGCCTTTTCTGAGAACAGACAGATGAATGGCTGTTGTAAATCTGCTGGATATGTACACAGCCAAGGGGCCGAGTTTTCAGGAGCAGTGGATCTCAATGAGCCACCGCAAAACTGCCTGCAGGAATATAGTATCCCAAAAGGCCTCCAGCAACCTACTGGGCAGCAATACGCATGTGCTCAACCACATATGCCCCAGAAGAGACGAAGGAAGGCATCAGGGCATGACATCTGCACAAAACTGTGGGCAGCCACGGCCAGACCCTGTCTCTGTTCCCTGTGCCGGGAGCTGTATTGGTCTGAGCAGAAGTTGGGAGATGCTGTAGTAAAAGCCTATGACTGATACCATGAGTCTTAGCTTCAGGTTTCCTTCTTAGCATCAGTTCCTGGTCCTGCAGAAGCATCCCCCAGAGCAGCAATTGCACAGGCTCCCACCAACCACCACCAAGCCCCACAACTTACAATGTTGCGCATCAGGTATTTTGTCCGACATCTGTCCAGGTTATTTGGATGAGCCATTGTTTTTCTCTCTGCGCTGAGTGAATATTGCCTGCAATGATGAAAAGCAGCATAGACCCTGTATCCTCTGCACCCAGCAGGTTGAGAACAACTCACAGCAGGGACACAAGCTCCAAATCCCTGGTACCAATCCAGATGTATCAGAAGCCTCCTTTTCTGCAATGCCCTCTCTTCTGCAAGCCTGTTGGTTCAGAAGGTACACTGGGGAGTCTCAGCACCTGAAGCTCCCTTTCTGCTGTTGCACTGTGGACTGAAGTGCATATCAGCCCCCACAGGGCAGTCATGGGGATTGAAACACTGGTCTTTTGACTGCATGACTGAAAAGAGTGAAGGAAATGTCTTGCACATTTAGGAAACACACAGGAGTCCAGGAACACTGAGGCTGCCATCTATGACCCCTCTGATTCTCAGAACAGGACTGGGGTCTCCCCTCCAAGCTTGAAGAGCTAGAGGGTCCTTTTCCCAAGTCATCCTCACTTCCTTCTGCTCATCCACCTCAAAAGGACAAAAGAGAAGGCTGCACACAGGCCAGGCAGAACATGATATGACCTCTTACAAGAAACTTCAGAAAATCAGGGACATGCTAACCTGCATCCAGCTACAAATTCCTCCAGCACCTCTCTGAGCCGCTCTTCTGCTTTAGCCTTTGGCCTTCTCAAGAGCTTCTCCACGTCATCCAACCCCTGCTCCTGTAAGCAAAATCACAATATTCACGAAGCTTGCACCTGGCTGAGGGGTCAGAGTAAAACCTTGCAAGAATGTATTTGCCATAAATGGCTTATGCCTTTCTGCAGAGCAGGGATTCATGAGTGCTGCAGATCAGCACTACGCTGCCACTCTCCAGAGCCTGAGGATAACCTTAACATTTGTTGTTACAACACCTTGTGCCTCAGTCCTCGAGCAGCCACTGACATACACTGCAGCAAGCTCTGCTTTCATATGGTCAAGCCCAAAAGGGAAAGGCAAGGTCCTAGGAAGAGACTGCATCCCCTTCGTGACAGCCTGAGAGTCTGCTCACCGAATCATCTGCCCAGGGCTTACACAGCTCAGGACTGGCAGCAGAGAAACTTGTTGTCACAGACATTGTATCACATCACTCACTCCTCCAGGAACCACCACCAGGCAGTTGCACAGCATGAGTTCATGTGCCCTACCCCACCTGTCTAAAGGGCAGGTGGGACTAAGCCCTGTGAGAGACATGGACTTGCATGGGTAGTGAGGATGGCGAACATCTCATACAGCAACTGCAGATGCAACAAGGAAAGCAGACCAGGAAGGAGCATGCCACAGACAAACACCCTGAACACGCTACCAGGCGCTCTGCTAGTTTGACAATCCAGTTGGAAATGCAGAGTCTCCAGGCGTGATCCTCCCAGTAGCTCCATACATACACACAGGGTTTTTCATGCGTCATGGGCAGGCAGCTGTATGACCTAAGGGCAGCAAGCGGAGGAGGTTATGGCTACTGCTACAGAGAGCATATGCTATATCATAACACATGCACTTGCACACCCAGCAAGGGAGCAGAGGCTGAACTCTCTCCTTCACAGGAAATTAATTGGCTGTTTTGGGCTCTGCACCATGGACCTGTGTGCAAGCTGCTGGATCTGCCCTTTGCCATCCCAAACTAGCACACAAGGTTTCTAGTAGAGAAGCAGCAAATGCTCAGATGAATGAGGCTGACAGGAGCATGGGATGCTGCCAAGATTTCTCACTGCTATGGGTCTAAATAGTAGCAGGCACAGGCCTCACAGTGCTAAAACCAAGACATTGCCAGGCCTGTGGGACAAACTAGGCAGCATTCCCCAGAGCAAACATACCATTAGAAGAGCTTATGTATGTGTCTTGCCTGCTCAGCATAGGACAGCACATGGCAAGAGTACTCCTCTCCTTCTTCCTCACTGGAAACAAGCCCTTAGGGTACTGCTTGTGAAGCAGAAAAGGCATGGCTGTTATTGACAAGTGTCAGTTTCCTTGGGACCCTGTCCTTGGCAATCTGCACACATCAAGCAGACACCATAGGGCTTGTAGAGCTAGTGGGAAATCCCAACCAGCTAGGCCATGGCAAGCTGCAGGGTTGCAAAGAAGAGAAACCTATGATGCATTGCTGAGCAGACCTCTAAAAATATCTGGAACAACCAACCTGGGAAGCTGTGACAGGAAAGGTGGGATAGAAAGACACAGAAGACTTACTTGTCATACTCCATGGGCTCTGGTCTCTGGCTCTTTGTCACTGATTTGTTCAGTGCCACTAAAGCTGGAGTCAGGATTTCAGCATCCAGCTCACCACCTGAACCAGCATCCAGTAAAGGCTGCCTTTCTTCTTCCACTTCTCCCTTTTCCACTTTTTGCCATCCTTTGGTCACAACCTCTTCAGATTTTCCGTAGTTTCCTTGAAGGTAAGCATTAAATGATAAACAGGGAAGTGGGATCACTCAGGTTTTTTTAGAAAAGAAGTTTTCTAGCTGGCAAAACCAGAGTGCAGTCTTCCTGCCACAAGAAGCACAGGGGTATTTACTGCTTTGGGAACTAGCCGTTCAGTAGTGTCCAACCATCAGTGCATCACATGGACAACCAGGAGGTCCAAGAAGGAGCTGGGCAATTGCAATGAGGTCCTCATGTATGCCTTCTCCAGTTCTGCCAGCTCCATCAAGTGCCTGCTGACTACCATCTGTATCCCTACACTGGGGCCAGCTCCTCAAGTAGTATATCAGCATCAAGCATCTTCACCCACGCAGTTTAGCAGGTGAGGGCTTTGACCCACTCTCCAACCATTGTTTCCTCATCACTTGTTGTAACATCCCCTCAGTGCTACACAGCCAACCTCAGTATCCCAGCTTTCCCTCCTTTGTTTCCCCTTCTTGCTACCAAACCCTTCTACTTCTTTGTACACCCACTTACTAGAAGAGTTTCCCCAAATTTTCCCAAAACAGGTAATTCATACAAATGATGCAAATCTCCAATCGCATAGAAGAGATCCAGGCTTTTCAGGTAAGTAAAGCATCGTGCACACTCCCTGGACTCATTCCTCATCCTTCTCAGGTTCCTGAGCTGACTTGGTAGGGCAGTGTCAAGAACTGACTTGGCTGTCAGAGGGAGGTTCACACCGTTCCCATGGTTTCTGGACATGGGGCCCTGGGGAATACCCACCTATAGAGACTTCAAAGTTGACAGGTTTCGAGCTGAGAGAGGAGTCCATCATAGTGGCTTCAAAGAAGGCAGCAAAGAGGAGAAATTCATCCTTTCTCCCCAACACATTCTGAGAAAGGAGACAGAAATCAGCCTGAGAGCCTTGTGTGCCAAAACACTGCCTGAGCACCAGGGCATGACTGATGCCTGCCAGCCCTTCCACAGGACCTCAGCAGGATGCTGCTGAAATCACCACTGGGCTGCCAGAGGCAGGACAAGATTTCTTGGAAGTCCTGAGGTGTTGGTGCAGAGCCACGGCTTTGGCTGATGCTTGTGTGAAGCCACTGAGCAGGTTGTAGTCTAAGGGATGGCTATTGTACCAACACAGCTGCCTACTGCCTTGCCTCTTTCCCTTCACAACTGTGCATGCCAAAGACTGGCATCGATCAACCATGTCAGCACTGCAGAACTCACCTCGGGGAGTGGATGAAGCTCTTCCACCTCCACAGTGACCTCCCTGGGCTGCTCAGCCTCCTGAGAGCTCCCAGCCTCCCCCTCTCCCTGCAGCTGGCTCAGTTCTTTAGTTTTCTCCTTGGATTTTTTACTTTTCTTCTTCAGCTTCAGTTTGCTCAGGGCACGTTTTGTCCTGTCCCCAAGCTTCCCCTCTGCTGCGCTGGGGCTGCTGAAGATCTCCACTGTGATGGCCATGAGGATGCGCCCACGGTAGAAGATGCCCTCACCCATGCCTTCATTGAGGTCTTTGTGGATGTCCCGCAGAGCTGAGTTCTGGGGGGAGCCATACAGGTTCACCCAGGCTGGGCCAAATGTGGGGTTAAAGCCTGCAGAGACAGGGACAGGGTCTCATTATGCTCCAAGGTGCTGCTGCAGAGACACCTCCCCCAAGAGTACAGCCCGGGACACCAGAATGTCAGCGTGCTTCAGCCACTCCTGCTCCCCCCAAGAGACCACCATGCCAAGCACAAAGTGCATGGCATGGGGCTGTCCAGGATGTCCTGCCCCGGGGCAGCCATGCCAAGCCTCACCATTCCTGTCAGGGTCTGAGATCTCCTGCAGGTCAATGTAGTGTGTAGCAATGGCCACATCACCAACATTGGCATCGTCCAGCACCTGGACTTTTATCTTCCTGGACAGAGGCGGGAACATCTCAATGAAACTGATCTGCTCGTTCCACTCAGGCTCAGTGGTGTTGGTCTCCACCGAGGTTTCCCCCTGGGAAGGAGAAGGTGTGAAAGCCACATAGTCCCAACTAGTGCCCAGAAAAAGGGATGCCTCAGAGCTTGTCTGGGAATGGCATGTATGTTGCCCCATTCTCTTTTTAGCCTCATGATGTTTGGATATTTGGAGTCACAGTTCTCACAGTTTTTATGTAAATAATAGCCCATATTTAGTTAACTGTTCCTTCTTGTTTTCATTCGTGTACTATGAGAGAACTTTTGATGAACAGTTCTTTTGTCCAGTGAGATTGGAGAGGAAGTAACACCATCCTTCCAATCCCTTGTCAAATTGAGAAATGTATAAATATCGAGACAAATAAAGTCCGCCCCTCTTTTTGCCCTTCTCAGCTCAGCATGTGAGTTCAGTTATTTCGTGTCCTATAGCGACAGCATGTACTCTTGTACCATCTTGATGGTGCTGGGCAGGCTCTGGGGGTGGCAGTGTTCCTGCTCTTATCCCCCCCTCCTGCAATTCCTCTCTGTTTCATTAATGGGGGGGCTGTCCCAAGGCCCTGGCATGACCTGCACAGTCAAGGGAATGCAAGCAGGCAGCAGACCCAGAGGTGTCTAAGGGTTGCCTGGAGCAGTCCAGGCCCACAAGACTGCCCAGGGTTTGATTTGCATATTAATGGATATTACGGGACCAGAAACCCTGACCTTGTGTACAAAAACCGGGCCATTATCTCAGTAAACTCTCTCAAGTGTCTCAGGCTGAGCCCAGCTTGACCCAGAAAAAAGGACTTCTGTTCTGCTCCAGGATTTATTTGACCCTGTCCCTGTGTTTAAGGATATGAATCTTTGCCTGCAAAGCCAGCTTAGCCAGTAGCTGTGCCCAGGGCTGGGGCTGTCCCATGAGCAGCTCTCTGTAGAGACAAAAGTCAAGAACAGCCTTCTCATCCAGACATTGCATACCCATGGCCGCACAGCTCAGGCCACTGCTAAAGACAGCAAGAACTGGGCTCTCCCAGCCTGTTTTCAGTGGGATTGCTGTGCCCCATGGAGGCTCCTGGCACCATGAGCCCACCACATGCTGCCACATAGCAAGGGAGATTCAGCCTGTCCCAACAGTTTCTTCTCAGACTCACCTGCTGCCCACAGAATGAGACCTGCACGTAGGGGTCGATAAAGACTTTTCTCTCCCCTATGATCTTGGAGATACCACCCATGATGCCTGCGCTCATGCTGGGCAGGCCCTCAGCACGATACAGTTTGATGCAGACCCTGCCCCAGGGTCTCTCTGCAGGGACTCTCTTAGGCAGCAGCAGGTTCCTGAAAGACAAATTCATGTTCTGCCTCTCTCCTGGAGTCCACAGAACACAATGCTGGGAAATTCACTGACTGGCAGGAAGATTGGATCCTGCCTCACCACAGGTCTTTTTCACTGAGTCTTTGCCCATCAGAAGAGGGGGAAACAGGGCAAAAAAGGTAGCATGAAGAGAGACATAGCAGTGTTCCCCAGGGCCATGCAAGATCCCACTGCACCTACCTTTCAATGTCCTCATCCTGGTTCCTAGAATAGGTGGGAAGGAAGCCCACAGTATCCCCGCGTGCAGAGACAGAGATGCTGCACTTGACAAAGCCTTTCACGCCTGCCCGGGTGTCCGTGGGGTCACTGATAACTGCCCACTTCTGGAAAAACCTGTGATCTGAGAGGGAAGAGGAGGAGTTTCCTAGGGAGAGGCCAGGTTACCATTTCACATCCAACTCTGTCTGCACAAAGACTGCCCTGACCCTGCCTCTGAAGGTGCAGGAGGTGTCACCTGCCCTCAGACAGCTGGGAGGAGAAGCAAGCTCAGGTCCTTATGCAAACTAAGTGCTTTAAAGCCAGGGCCCTGACCAGACCCATCAGAGCATGAAGGAAGCACCAGTTTCAGACAGAGCTAGGGTCAGGCACAGGTATGCAGTGCAGTCCCTCATACCTGGCTGGCTGTACACTGTCTCAACATCCATCTTGAACGTTCCTATGCAAGTTCCCAGAAACGGTATCTTCTTTGAGTGAAAAACCTGCAGACAGCACAAGTCCTCCTGAGCACCATGAGGTGTGGGCAGCCAGGTGATACATCCTGATATCTCTGAGGAACACAGGGCTGCCAAGAGGCATTTGTTCCAAAGCACAGCTGAGGCAGTGGTTGCAAGCTCCTCATGCAGATTGACCGATCTGTGTTAGCCCTGGGACAAACCCATTCCTACCCAACTACTCCCACAAAGCCCACCAGCCCATAGCCCTCAGTCAAGCCTAGACCAAGGCAGTCATGTGCAACCAATTCAGTTTCTGAAGTCTCAGGTAAGCCACACCCCTACAATGGACCTAGGACAGATCTGTTTTCCCCCAGAGTCCTGTGTCCATATCCTGCTGGGTTAGGGCAGAGCCATGACCCCACCAGGCTAGTGTCTCTCCCATACCCCAAGTCTTGCTCAGTGCTTGATGAACTCACACCAGCAGAAGAAACGTCCAGCCTTTCACAGGGAAAATGCTGGAGACCACTTGGCAAAGGACGTGCTGGCTGGGTTTAGCTATCTTCAGAATATCCCCATGCCTTGGGGAAGCCCTTGAGCTTTGGGCCAAGGGATTTTCCACCTCTCTGCCTGCCTGGGCTTTTCTACAGCACAAATAATTTCTGAGCTCCCCTCACACCAGCCACTTACCTTCAGGACCTGCAGGATGAGGCTCCAGGGTAAGGGGCAGTAGGGAATAACTGCCAAAACAGCAGGGCAACAAGGCAATAGGCAAGAAAGTGCCCCTTAGGCCCCACTTCAGTCACAGGGTGAAGAAAAACCCTGACCTGGAGGAGGTGGGAAGGCAGCACTGCCCAGTGCTTGGCTCAGAGCAGGGCTAGGTCTGTGCCCCAGGAAGGCCCTGTAGCTCTCTGTGGGCAGGTGCTTCTGGCTGGAACACCCAATGGTGTTGGTACCCTTGCTTTGCCCATCGCTCCCAGTCTGTCTACGCACAGAAGCAGCAGGCTGCCCACTAAGCAGGGTAAGATGAAGAGGAGGACATACATACCGAGATCTCTATGAGTCTGTGCAATAAAATGTCCCTTGGCTCATAGAAGTCAAACAAAAAATACTGAAAGAGAAGAGCAAGACAGCTGAGCCCCAGGCATCCCTTGCAAGGACGATCCCAGGCACTTGGGACACCAGTGGGGCAAGGACAGATCTCCTGTCCATGTCACATACTTCATTGTAGAAGGGGCAGTTTGTTGACTTCTGAGTTGCTGTGTGCCTCTTTTCCTCTCCAACCTTGACTACAACAAAGGGGTTGATGTTCACCCCCACCAGCTTCTGTGCTTCAATTACATTAATCCCAACCTGAGAAAATGTGGGAGAAAATCAGCACTCTCCTTGTTTACATCTCTGTCCTGAGATTGTTTCAACAATACCAGTATGCACTCTCAACAACAGAGGTGGACGCCTAGGGCAGGCAAAAGCATGGCTGCTGAAATCTGCTACAGCCAGAACAGACCAAAGTGGTATCTGAGATACTTACTTCTTTCAGACAAGCAAGGAAATAAAGTGTTAGAGTCCCAGTACTTTTGACAAGAGCAGACCTTCCCAGCAGCACTTGTACCCTTAGTTCCTGATCCCAAGGGGTTGCAAACCCACTGCTCTCACGTGGCGGGGTCCACAGAGCACCTTGGAGAAGATGCTCTTTGTATGTTCTGTTAACACTCCTCTCTGAATTCTGCTGAGATGGACACCACTGGAAAGACTGGAAAGCGGCTGTCTCATTTACTGCAACTGCTTATGAGTCTAAGATATGCAAGAAATGTTCTCACATTTGCTCTCAGTACCAGTAACCAGGCCATTGTTAAGGTACAGAATAACTGCTTCAAGAAAACAATGGTAGGAAATTCAACTCTCACAAAAGCTTCCTGCTTGGTTGATAGGACCAAACGTGAGTCCACGTTTACCTAGAACCAGGGAAGGAATTAAATCCATAGCCAGGCTGGGACACCTGCCCTGAAATCAATTTAGCCTGATGTCAGATAATCAGCCAGAGACACAGCTTCCTACCAGCTTCCCAGCATGCCCAAGCAAGCCCTCACATAGCCCTCCGGCCCTGGTCATGTCCCACAGCTGTCCCTAGGGAACACAGACAGGCCCTGGGAAAGCTGGCAGGCACAGCCTTGCCGGGGTACTCTCCGAAGCTCTGCTCAGGCAGTGTTTTGCAATTGCAAGTGTAGCTGATTCTCTTCTCCTGTCTATCCACAGCTAACTACATGGGCTCACTGACACTGGGGCCAGCGCTTATGGATGCAGTCCATTCAGGGAACCTTACATCTTGCCCAGAGAAGTCACACAAACCATGATGGTCTTCACGTTAGACGCCTCGATGGAGTATGTGGGAATTGGAGTAGCCCAGACCTGCAGCAAGGCAGTAAGGGACTGGCTGCGGGGTCAGAGGCAGCTATGGGGACATGCACCCAATACTGCAGTACCTGGAAGCTCTGTGGGGTTGGGGTGGCAAAGAGGTCCCGTGCAGAGCAGAGTCTGGAGCGGCTGCACAGAAAAAAAGCCCAGGTGAGCAGATGTCTTAGTCAACATGGACCTGAGTAAATCCCCACCAAGGGAAAAAACAGAAAACCCGGCAAATAATGGCTCATTGCCCTGGGAATGAACAAATCCCCAACACACCCAGTCTAGGGCCATTAGAGATGGAAGCTTTCTGACATTTTGCCAAAGCAAACTGCCATGAGCAGCAAGAATTCTCCAGGATCTGGCACTTTCTACCCCAGGACCCAAGCAAGGGCAAGAAAGAAGAGCATGCTATGGATACCTCTTCACAGGGCTGAAGATGATGCCTGAGGTCTCAATCTCAGATGTATCATAGAAATCTTCCTCTTCTTCCTCTTCTTCATCAGTCTCCAGACCTTTTGCCAGCTTTCTGCCTAGTGCAGCAGCCTTCTTGTCCAGTTCCTTCACTCTCAGCCCCTCGGCAGTCCTGCAAGCCCCCCCGCCCCATGCCATGAGCCACATATCAGCCCTGACAAGTGGGCTGTGCGCTGCCCTCCACTCAGAAGGGTGAGCCAAGACATTCCAGTAGGGCTACTTACTCCAGCTGCTCAAATCCAGGATTGCAGATGATTAACTCCGAACTGTGAAAACAAAAGGTGTTTTGCTGCAAAGACCAGTGTGGTGCTGCTGTTCCCTGGTGCATTTAAGTAACAGTGGCCCAGCCACGCTCCTACTTATTTCTTGGCAGGGACACCAGCATTTTTCTCCAAAGCTTATCCACTGTCCACCGCATGTGTCTGCTGTTTCCCCTCTAGTGTTCCACAAGTGGCACTCTGTAAGCCTTGCTGCTGCCTGTCATCCTGTCTGCCCAGAAACCCACAACTCCCCTGGCTTTGGGCACCACCAGCGTGCAGGGTGCATGCAGTTGCTGGAGGCCAAAGCCATACTTTGTGCAACTTTGCAACCACAAGCCAGGAAGGCTGCATAAATGTTCTCAAGGCTCTCCCAGGGAATCCCAGGACTCCCAGCACCTACAGTGGATCATCGCAGTCAAAGGCTCATTGTGATGACAAGGTATTTTTATCCAAGAGCCCTGCTCCCTTATTGCTGATGTCGAGTTGAGATGCATCAGCCTGGCCAGAGGTGGAGAGTAAATGAGGCTGGATTGCACCCCAAACGCTGCCACTGACAAAGGCACCTGTACAAACTGCCTGGAAATTTGCTCTTCCTAGGATTTCCATACCTGTCTTTTGTAAGATAGACAAAATCCTCTTCAACCCAGCTCCCCGCTGAGCCATTTGGAGGCTGGTAGCGCAAATCCAACTCAATGTAGATCTACAAGCAGAAAGTGAAATGGCCTGAGAGCTTGGCAGCCACAAAACAATGGCAGAAATGTCACAAAAAAGAGACAGTCGGGCATGGAAGGAAAAAAGAAGTGAGAAGCTGGTGGAAAGAAGCAGAAGAAAGGTGGTCATATCCCCACAAGAAGCCTATTTATACCAGACTCCCCTTGTCTGCCTCCATCAACAAGCTAGACAAAACAAAACTCCCTGCTCTTTAGCTTCCCAAAATCGAGGATTCATTGAATAAAAGCTGGCTCAAGTTTACAAATCTACCATAAAGAGGTCACAAGAGTCGCCTCGAGGCATTTTTGATAAGGGGATTGGGGACAGCCCTGCAGACTGGCATGCAGGATTTGGAGCAGTCTCTCTAGGGGAGGCACAAAGCAGCTGGCAGAGCATCCCTAGGCAGGACAGCTCGGATTAATATGCTGGAGAAGCCATCAGCACACCAAGAGTCTGCATCACAAGAGACATGGAAGGACAGACAGAGAAGTACAGATACACCCTGGGTATTGGCACAGCCAGCACAGGTCTGAACACCCTTGGCCTGCAGGTGGCCGGCCTGATCTCAAACCAACACAAACACAAAGAATTTCCCAGCAGAGGCCAAAATCACTAGCATGGAGGAGATCACTCCTTAGTAGGCTGAAGGGGATGTACAAGCTGGGTTCAGAGCTCAATCCCTGGAAAACACACATTTCTGGGAAAAGAAATGCAGCCCAAGAAAGCAGCAGTACAGTGATCATGAAAGGCAGCAGCAAGGACTGGAGGGTGAAGAAGCCGGAGACAAAGCTGGATAAAAAGCTAAGCCTCTAAAAACACTCCTTCAAACCACCAGGAGAAAAAGGGGCACAAAGAACTCAAGTCTCAGAGACGAACAGGACTTGGACTAGCAGGAAGCCTAATGGCTTTATTCCCACTTTGCTAAAGGAACAGCCTCTCTCTTAGGGTCATGTCTCTGAGTCCAAGTTGAGGTGAGAGGGTCCCAGGCTGCTCTTGGATGGGCAGTCTTGCCCATCCTATTTCTGTCCCCTGCAGCTGTTGTGCAGCCAGGGTTGCACAATCCAAAACTAACCTGGCAAAAACGAATGTGGTTGGGTTTTGGTTGGAGCAGCTCATCAGCACAAGTGTGGCTCTTAGCACAAGGGAAGAGGCACCCAATGGGTAACGGGCTGGGCCACAAGGTAGCTCTGACCTGACACAGTGGGGTCCCTTCAAACCATCACCAGCACCAAGAAGTGAGTCTAATCCCTGTCTCTTTAATGGCATGAACTTTTATCCAGTGATATGCATGGGCTAAAAATCATCCTGGAAATGCTCAATTTCTGCCTGGACCTGCTCTGTGATCCAGGTCCAACAACACAAGAAACCTGTGCCTATGCCAGTCAGGCTGGTGGTCTGGTGGCCACAGAGCTGCATTCCATGTGCCACCATGTGGTTTAGTCATACCGCCTGTGTGAAGAGCAAGCAGAGATGCAGCACCTTGCAGGACTGCTGCCTCCACCTCTGTGTCTGGGAAAACACAATAAAGACGCTCTCACACCTGCTAGGTTCAGCAGAAAGGAGGGAAAAGAGCAACTTTATTACATATGTAATATCTTATAGAATTCTCAACTCCACAAGGGATTGGAGAACATGTCACTTCCTCCTCAATCCCACTGGAGAAAAAAGATGCTCATCAAAGTTCTCTTATCACAAAAGGAAGGAAAAACAGAATAAACTGTTAAATAAACATCGGCTATTGTTTACATAAAACTGTGTGAGAAAGAATTCTGACTCCAAGGTTAAAACAGAAGGCTTAGCAAAAACCAGGGCAACACACCTCTGCTTTTCCTGCCCTGCCACCTGCCCTGGCACATAACTCTGGCAGTCTGGAACCCACTGAGCTGTGCCTGCACACTCAGCTGGCAGGAAACAGCTCATTTTAGGGTAGTGTTCATCTTTTACAAGGGCAAAGGACCCACTGAGCCTCAGTGCCAGGGCAGGAGGAGAGCAGGACTCGCAGAGCAGAGCAGAGGGGTAGTCAGGTCTCAGAGCCACTCATGCTGTTCCAGACACTCATTAAGCCATCCAGTTAGTGCTAGTGTTTAACCCAAAAGCTTTCTGGGGGTCCCAAGGCACCCTGTCACCTTCCACCTCCCTCCGTCACTGCAGCAGCCTGTACACATGCACTGCGTGGTGCATGAAGCAGATGAGATGCCACTTCCTACAGCCATTGTCCAGACTTGAGAAGGTTTTATGAAGCCTCCCTCTGCTCATTCAGGCCCTTGGCAGGTCTCCAGGACCCCCAGTCCACCCCATGCATTTGTAGATGCTCCTAGAAACCTCTTGGTGGATGTGAAGTGTCTGCACCCCTGTGCAGAGATGGCACAAATGCCACAGTGTTTCCCAGCTCAAACAGCACTTTGGATTCCCCCTCAGCCCCCAGTCCACCTGGGGAGTACCACATGAGGTTTCCCACAAAGCCTTACTGACTGCTGATAGCCAGGCTGTCCATGGAGGACTTACTCCAGTGACTCTGTTGTTCTTGTCCACAAGGCACTCCCGCAGGATTAACCTTCCGGACGTCATCAAGTGCTGAAGGCTGAGGACAAGGGTACCAAGCAGCCTGGAACAAAAGAGAGACTGCAACAACATTGTACATAGCATCAGCACCTACATCCTGGGGAGTACTGGGATCTCCACTCTCCTGCTCACAGCCCCTCCAAGCAGCCCTGAAGTGTTTTCCATAGGGAGTCTGGCAACTGCACACCTGAGACTGACCCTGCAGCAGGCCCTGCCTCCACCCCAGTCATGCCCAGGCAGCTGCTTGCACCTGAGCTGCCACTGATGGTTAAAGGCTTGTGCAGATCCAGACTCATGAAGGGCAATGGAGATTTTTCCTTCAGCAGAGCTGGGCTTCACAAGAGCCAGTCTGTGTCTGGGCACCCGGCAGAGTTGGGGTGACTCTTCCCAGATAAAACTGGGAAACAGAGGCTTTACACAAGGAAATGCACAAATAGGACATAAAGCTATGACCACAGGAATGTCTGCAGCAAGTGAGGCCAAAAATTACCTACTCCAAAGTGGCTTCTCCCTGGAGAAGGGTCATCTGGTTCCCTGCAAGTGGCAGTAAGGCATGCAGGATAGCATTTGCCACTCCTAACCCTGGCTTGTGTGACACTGTCTGCACCCATGTGTACATGGGCCTCCACCTCCTTGTGGCATCTTTGCTGGCAGCCAGGCTAAGCCTTGTACGAAGCAGAGCTTCCCAATGCCAGCTGGGAACTGCCACTGGAAGAGTTGACTGCCCACTCAGGACTCAGACAAGAGGAATTGCTCCTCACACATCTCAATTTCAGCTGTGGACTGCTATGTCTTGTATTCCTTCTCACCTTCCTTTTCTCTGAGACACAGAGCCTGTCCAACTTCCTACCCCCAAGGAAGCAGTCTCTGCTCATCACCCTCCTTTCCAGCTTTGCCAGCTTGGTGCTGCTGCCACAGAAAGGATGCACACACAGAAGTCTGGAGACCACAAACAGATACAGCAATGTAACAAATTTTTCTCTTCTGTCCTTCCACACTCTCTTCCTATTTAATTTTGACCATCCCAGTGCACAGACTAACTGCTTTTGAACTGTACTGTCTGTCACCTGCCATTATGCTGCACCCCAGCAGTGGAGGTGTGTGGATATAGTGTCAGTCCGTTCATTTCCCACTGGACTCCTTTGCTCCAGGCTGGGAGGTGCTACTGTTTGTGTTATCTCTTTGTCCTTAGCAGTTTCTATTGACATTTCAGTCAGAGACAATTTCTCTGATCCAGCTCCCATAAGAAAAGCATCCAGGAAACAGTGACACAACATTCTGCCACACTTTCTGCTCTGTCTTTATCTGTGTTTCGCATGTGTTGTGCTCATCTGTTTCCTCCATGTTCTCTCTGACATCTTTGAAAAGGTTTGCATTATTTGCTGGATGCAAACTTATTAGGTTTGCACTATCAGCTGGAGCATTTTTCTTCAGTTCTTACAATTTGCTTATCAAAGCTGGCACCTTTCCCTGCATCCTCATGTTTCACATACCCTGAAGGACACGCCTCTGCTGCCTTTCTTGCTCCACCAACACTACTCAATCTGTCATCTCTATTCTTGGGTTTCCCTTCAGTGTTTTACAACTACTGGAATACCCACTGAGTTCACAGTGTTGTGCCTGTGTCATGTAGAAGCACTTTAAATTCTGGCTGATCTTTTACATTGAAATTGCTGTCTTATTAAAGGTTAAACCATAACACGATGGGTTCAGGGCTTTCCTACACCAATAGATATGTTGAATTTGGGTGCAGCATGATCACAGCCACCACCAGGATGCTCAGGGTGAGAGCGGGTCCCCCATCTGCAGCAAGATCTGCCCTTGTATCTGGTTATTAGGGCCTTGTTTAACCTTTGTTCCAACTGGGGATCTGATCTGGATCCTTATGTAGTCCCTGTTACTGCTGGTACAGCTAAAATCATTCCCTGTATTTACCTTAATATATAGAGTACTGCTGCCCCACCAGAACAACCAGCTCCATCCTTCCTCTATAACTGGCATCCTGGTCATCTTCCTTCCATCAAATTTTCAATAAACATTTTCTATTCCCAGCAGACAATGTAAAGACCACTATGTCTCCTCCCCCACCTCTACTGGTCACCCCAACAGTCAAAGGACTCACCTGTTACTGAAAACCTTGCTGCAGTTGTAGACCTTAATGGACAGCATTTCACCCATGATGAGCTTCCCGTAGTGAGGCCAACGAAAGAGCTGCATACAAATGGAGCAGGAAGAGATGATAACTCAGCCACACTTTCCCACGTCTCATGGCGGGTTGGTTCCCCTATGATATGACCAAGTCCATGGGCATGACGAAAAGCAGCTGTGGTGGGAAGTTACTTTCCTGCTGGCCAGGCAGATCACAGAGCCCCTCCAGCAGCACAGAGCCACAGGTCAGCTGCTAAAGAAGTCAGAGCAGCATCACCCTGGAAAAAGAAGGATGCTTGTGCCTGCTGGGGTCCCTGAGCTGGCAGGTTGCAGAGTGAGATGGAACGTGGGAATATACAGAGGTACGTGGGGAGAAGAGACCACCCAGGCAGGAGTCATCTGGCTCATAGAAAAGCTGCACCCTGAGGCTTCAACTCACCACACACCCAAAACAGTGGCTGTTCCTCCTGCCCACCCCCCCCGGCAGCACACTGGCACTGGGACCTGAGCAAGGAACAGGTGGGAACCACCCACTGAACAGCAGAGGTGGGCTGTCACAGGCTTCAGTGGGGATGGCACTGGAGAGGCAGACATGCTTCCAGGCCACCCCCATCCCTGCCCCTGCACACACACACACACATATGCACTCAAACACACAAGTCCCACTCCTGCCCCACAAGGCATCGACTGCTGTGGCAATCAGGCCTTCTGAGGGCAGGGGGAGCTTTGCCTTCAGCTTTGATGTGCCCAGGCTTCCAGGCAGTGTCACTCAGTTGAATTTCAGCTCCTGCAGCTTGTACACATAGGTCACAGACACAGTGTGAGGGACTCACTTGCCCCTCTGAGCAGATCAGAAGAAGGACACAGCAGAGAAGTTCCCAGAAAACAGTCTAGTGGAAGGTGTCCCTGCCCATGGTGTGGGGGTTGGAACTATATGATCTTCGAGGTCCCTTCCAACGCAATCAACTTATGATTTTATGACCAAGAGATTGACCTGTCCCATCCCTGTCCCATATGTTCCACATGACCCCAGTTCACTCACCTCCTTGAAGATGGCCTCTGGGCCACAGCAGACCTTGCTCGTCTTCTGGGTGAAGCCTTGAGAAGGAGAGAGGAGGTGTAAAGGTGCTGGCAGGGGAAGGCAGCTCCCAGCCCTCAACCCCCAAAGCCCTCCCCACCACACGGAGCCCACCTCGGAAGCTGAGATGGACCTGCCGCTCGCCATGGCCTGGCAGCTGGGAGAGCCGCCGGACACCGACACTGAGCGCCATGGAGCCGCGGGCCCCGCTGCCCCTCGCTCAGCCGCGCACCGCCAGAGTGACTCAGCCCGCCTCGCCCAGCCGGTCTGGCCAGGCACTCCACACCCCAGTGCCCCGTGGGCCGGGCAGCCCCTGCTGAGGGACACGGCGAGAAGGGGGAAGCCCTGGCTGTACTGCCTCCTTCAACGCAGGGGCACTGGGCCGAGCCCCCCGGAACGCGCCTCTGCCGGCTGAGGGAGCCCCGGGCTGCGGGGAACCCCCGGGGAGCACTGCAGGAAACGGCAGGAGAAGTGAACCCGTCGCATGGCCACACTTCAGCTGGTGCCTGGAGGGATGTGGTCTGCTGAATTCAGAACTGAGAGACTCCAGCTAGGAATGTAGAGCCTGGCTCTGCTTTGAGCCACCCCAGCCCTGGGCCTTTCCCAGCACAAAATCATAGGTCCTGTGGCTAAAACCCTCCAAAACAAACAGAGGGAGGGTGGGAAAGGATAGCTCACCACAGCCCTGATTGTGAGGGCTGGGCTCTCCTGACACGAGGAGACAGCAGATGCTCAGTAGCCCCTGAGCAGAGGCCTGAGGGGCTACTCAGCAGAGGTAGGATTCCAGAGCACTTTGGGACAGCGGCTGCAGCCCAGCTGCCAGATCTCTGCAGGGCAGAGACAAGCCTCAAAATCCACAGGCAGTGGGGCAGGAGCTCCAGCTGCTCCACAGGGTGCTGGCAACCTCACGAGGAGGGGGAGGAGGGAGACCTGGGGCACACGGTGCCAGAAGCCGGCTGTGCTCCCTGCTGCAGCCCCCGGGCCTAATCCAGCTCGTCCCATCTATAGGAGAGCTGATAGAGATGCCAGAGCACTTCCAAAACACAAATTCAGGCCAGATTAAAGCAGTCGAGCAATCATGACCTGAGCAGATCTTGCAGAGCATTTCTTTCTCCTGGGGGTCTGGTTCTCCCTCTCAGCACCTAGCACCAAATACCTGTGATAGGAAAGATGTGTGCTAATGTTTTTGCAAACAATTTGATGAGTGAAGCTATGGGCGTTAACGTCTTTGAAATGGGTCTTAATACCTCTACTGACTTTGGGCAGCAGGTTTATTGCAGAGCCCAGAGAGCTTGGCTCCTGAAACAGTCAGGTGGGTCTGCACAAGCCCGAGTTTCTGAACTTTGAGGTAAAATGACACGTTCAAGGGGGGTATGGGGTAGGCGGTTCGGGAAGGCTGCACCTTCCTGGTACCTCAGCAGTGGGGAAGGGAAGAGGGCAACGTGCGGCCGGGAGTTTGGGATAAAAGGAGGCTGCACCGTCCGAAACTTTGAGAGAGAAAATCTCGCAGGCGTGTGCTCCGGTGGATTCTCACTCTTTATTTGAATAAAGTTGCAGGACTCCTCTGTCTACACTGGCTTTTCATAGCGGGATTTCCCGTACACCTGCATTCACACGTGCTGTGCAGGATGCCTTGCAGCAGGCCAAGGGTGGCTTATTCAGCTCCACAAACACCAAGGAGTGAATCATACCGGTATAATGCCAGTTGCTTCGAAGCAGCCCTGCGGATATTCCCTTTATTCCCCTCTTGCACAAACACTTCCTGGAGCGCCTGGAAAGCAGTGCTGGGGGCAGTGGAAGCGTACTGTGGTGGAAGGATGCAGCTTCACCATCGTTCTAGCTACAGGACTATTCTACCCACCTCTACATCATTTCTGACGAACCACTGCTGATGGATCGTTTGCAGGAGCTGCCGAGTGCACCCCCGACCCCTCAGGCTACGAGATCGGTGTTAAATGAGGTAAGGAAGGAGAGGCAAACCCTGCGCGGCAGGGCAGTATTTCCTTTTCTTCACACCCATGACTCAGCTGTGATAACTCCTCGGGGGAAGCACCAGCACAGTCCCACCCAGCCTGAGGGGTCACCTCTGCTAATGGGCCATAAAGGACTCAATGGCACCAGCATAATGGCAGCTGCAAGGACTTCAACCATCAATAACTCTCAAAATATCCCATGACTCACAGCGTTACCTCACGAATTAAGAAACTCACTGCCCTGAGGGAGGTACTGAGCATTCCCACCTGCACCTGAAAGGAATGAGAGGGATGTGTCTTTCCAAACTGTGAGCCTGTTTGTGGATAAAGCCAGATACTGATAGGTGAAAAAACCAATGGGAGGAACCATAAATTCCAGAGGAATTCCACCAATTGACACTGCTGTTCACTGTGCTAAGTTCTTGGACTTAGGGAAAAAGAACAGAGATACAGAGATACAAAGAAAAAAGGGGTGTGGGGTGGGGGGTGTGCACATTAGAAGGGGGTCTCTATTACATGATTCGGGAAGTCTTTACTTCTCAAGTACCTGAGCCAGCGCGGAAAGAGAGAGGGAAATGCGGCCAGGAAATTAGGATAAAAAGGAGGCTGCATCCTCCATCATTTTGAGATATCCTATGGAAGATGCCCCACTGGTCTCTTCCTTTATTCATTAATAAAGCAACAGGACTCCTCTGTTTCCTTTTTGGACATAAACCTCTGGCATTGTGGATTAATGTTCCTAACAAACCTGAGAATATATGATCTTTGGGCCTGGGGACTTCAGGCACCACCACTCGATGGATTTGCAGGAGGACTGGAACTTTGACAGGACTGGTACCATCACCCTGACCAACAGGGTGCCAGGTTGTATTCAGTCTTTGTGGGTTAAAACCAGTTTTCTCTGTATCATTGTATTTATCATAATCTCTTTAATAAATTGTAACTCTGACCTGTAATCTCTCTGAAGGTTGTTGAGTGGGGTTCATTTCTTCCACCAGTTTAGTTTCAAAGCAGCACAACCATGCAGCAACAAAACATAGCGGACTGAGAGCACTGGGCACCACGTTTGTGAACCCAAGTAAGTGAGTCCATCAGTTTAGAACAGACAGAAAGCTCAGTGTGCTGACCCCACATCCAGCCATGAGTAAAGTGGAGCGAGGAGTACAACTTGAGCAGTTTAATGAGACATCCAGACCACCGAAGTATGCTGCAGCTGAGTGGGTCCAGTACTTGTTCAAAGCTGGTCAAAAGACAGCACCTCCCTATGGAGTTTGTGTGGCTTCCTCAAACATCGGGAGCAGTCTCATCACTGCACCCACCTGAAGACAGTGCCTCATTTTTAGCTAAACAGTCCTCTGTGTGTTTTAGACCTCAAGGAGGGCCATTAACCCAACCAGTTAGCCAGGCAAAAAAGGCATTATCTCCCACTACCTGTTGGGTAGTGTGGCATAGCCTGGCATGAAATGTCACCAATATTTATTGCCACATGTCCAGGAAGCAAGAGGAACCCTCCCCACTGGGCTCCCACATGCCACAGCTTCTGATTTTTTCAAAGCCCTGAGGCTGAAATACCTTTGGGGATCACAAGTACAAAGGTGCTTGTTTAATCTTAGCAAGGGTAAAAAGACTTCTGGGGTGTTGCCCGTGCTCACCGTGAAGATAAATCAAGCCAGTGACTGAGGGACACAGGGAGAATGCACAACACATTGTCCTGAGGAAAATAAAATAACCTGACCTCTCCTCTAACTCAACAACCATGCGATCAGTCTGCATTCCAGCTACACCCAGGGCAGCACGTGGCAGCAAACAGATGCACCAGCCTTCCATCAAAATGTCCAGCGGCTGTCTGCACTTCCTCTAAAACCTGGTATCCTGGGGAGAGTAAAAGACAGCAAACAGGCAAAATTCTGCCATTCCAGGTCAGTAGCTTCCAAATTTAGCTTCCCGTAGCTTTTTACCTGGGCCCACACCCATGCAGCTCTTGCTCCTAAGTGACAACTACAGGACTTGTGTCCCTTTTCTTGCTCACATTTTAGCCACTGTGGGTAAAGAGCATCTCCTTCAAATTCAGGTCTGCTCCCACAGGGGGAAGAACTTCCTCAAACCTACCTCTACGATTTCTTGGCCTCTTCCTCTGAATCGTTAAAAACCAATATTCACGGACAAAAGACCCTCTCACTAATTAAAGTTAGAAAGTGGTATGTTTATTGAGGCGCCGGCAGGCAACACGGGAGTCACCTCCTAAAGTCGTGTCCGCGCCGTACAAGGTTCTTTGCCTTCTATTTATTACTCAAAGTTTTACATCCTGTACATATGCATAACCCAGTACCTCCTATTCTTGCTCTGTATTAAAATGGGGTCATTAGTCCTTCACGCCTGTGCAATTCTTTTGAATTGGGGGTCTTGAATTGGGTCAGTGGTCTTGGAAGACAAAGTAAGGAATGTCTTCCTCGCAATGACCTTTCCACATTTTTGTTGCTGGCCTTCGTGACCTTCTGGCACAACCCAACATCTCCCACTTGTAATTGATGAATATAAAATCCAGGTGCTGGTCATGGTTCTACTGGTTTCAATTTCTCCTTATGTCAGTTCATCTATTCTATTTCCTTCTATAAACATACTTAAACCAAGCACATAATGGCAAGTTATACATCACTTAGCTTTAAGCATTTAATAATCATTAACTTATCTTTTGTTTTTCTAATGTGCATCCTAATCAGTACAAATTGCTTCTAACCCTTGGCTAAAATTTTAACTCTTTAAAATCTTGATTCATCTCTTCACTCAGACCTGCCTCTACCACTTCTTGGCTTCTTCCTCCCCAAAACAGGAAAGGTCTCTTCTACCATCAGTGAGTCCTGCACCTGGAGATACCTCAGCTAGCTGCAGAACAGTGACTCCACTTCTTACAGGGGATTCACTCTGTTTTGCATGGCAGCTGGCAGAGGTTTAAAAAGGAGAGGCAAAATGGGCTTCAAAATACACACACAAAAAAAAACCAGCCTTAGGTTTCTTGTATGCCTAATACAGAGAAGGACAGGTCTGTCTACAGGCTGTAAGCAGCTGGAAACACAAGTGAAGGATGTTCTCAACCACAGGAACAGTTTCTCAGAGACGACGTGGCAGTTTTCCTCCCTTTCTTCCACACCTGTAACACATTTCAGTTTAGACAGCCACTTGAGAGGGTGCTTGGTTTCCTTCAAGACTAAGTCTTGAAGTGCAAGACTTAGAAAGTGCAAGAAGTGCAAGAAAATGGGGTACTGCAGGCTAGGTGTCAGGAAAGACAGTCCAGCTTTCTCTAGAGGAAGCTGGCTGCTGTTTATGTAACCTGAGAAAACATACCATGGTCAAAATAGATCTGAATAAAAAACTAGCAGAGATTCATCTTGGCTCAGCAGTGGTCCTGACCCACAGCCCTTCAAGCACAAGCTATGTAAATGGTAGTTTGGTGGCAGAGTCCACCCAGAACAATTAGTCTAGCTGAGGATGTGAGTTCAACTCCAAGTTCTGCCTTCACTCAAACTTGTAAACCTAACCAGTTTCAGGGCCTGGATCACAGATGCAGTCTGCCAATGCATTCTCACAATTTTCTGGTTTATATGTCTATTCTGGTAGAATAGACAAATTCTTTTGTAACTACACTGTAAAGGAACATCTTATCTTCCTGCAGGAAAGTGCTGTGGTGTTGGAGTCCAGAGTATTCCTCGGCTGACCACGGGGGTCTAAGACCCTGCCAGAGAGCCCAGGACACTGTCTTTGATCTCAGTCCGTGGGAGAAATTACCAACATTACGAGAAGAACTACAAAAAACCGCAGTTTGAAACATATTAGTAGCTTAGTTTATCACAGGGTGAAAATGTAGAATTTAGATTTTTTAAATGAGGACTGAGGAGCCAAAATGGAGGCTTTTGGGTGTGGTCACTCTTTTTCCTTCTTCTCCTCTCTCCTCCATGTTTCTTGGTGATGGTGGCACATTCAAATTGGTAAAGGTAGAAAGTGACATGTTAGAATTAGTGGAAATGTATTGGTAAATTACAGTAAATAATAAAACGTTTCAGGCAGTGATTGGATTGTGATACAAGTACAAAAGGAACAGAACTGCCCGAGCAGGGGCAGTTCCTGCAGGGTTTCGGCTGGTACTCAGACCGCAGCTGAAGCTGAGGGCTAGCTGAGAGATAAAAAATAATAAACAACCTTGAAATGGAACCTGCAGGCCTCTCTCGTCTTTTCTGGCTCTGGGACAGGACTTTAGAACAGCTAAAAACCACCCAAAGCAGATGTGAGGAGTAACAACTCCCACACTGTGGGATTCAGCAGTCTTAGTGATTAAAAGGGAACAAAATTAACAATGATGGACAACTGGCTCTGCTGGTTTTTTGGATCACACTGAACCTAGGCTCATTCAGATACTGAAACACCACCATCCACATTGCTGGAAAACAAAGGGAAAAGTCCAGGAAGGAAAAAAGAGTCCAGATATGTTATCTAAGTCAAAGTAGAGTATTTATTTATGTAACTGAAAGTGATGACACTTCTAGTGCAATGACAAACCCAAGTTTCTTTATCTCTACTTGGAAATGAACCATCTCCCTCAAAACATTTGTGCTTTGCTATCATGTGCCTGTTCTACAGTCCCCAGACCGTGTAATGCACACTTCACACTACTGAGGATAAGGAAGCATCTCCTTGGAGTTCCACAGATTAAGTTACTTCTTCATTTTGTAACTTGTGTGATATAAAGAATTCACTCAAAGCATCTTCATTTCGGTGTTTCCAACTGCTGTATTTTTAACGTCTCATTAATTTCACCACAATCCCATTAACTAATGATTAATTCTCATTTATTCCCCATAAATAAGCAAAGTGCAGTATTCTTATACTGTAACAGTGGTTCCATGCAGTTCATCACAGAAAAAAATTTTGCTAATAGAAAAATGTGATTTAAAAGAACACAGAAAGGTATGGTCACTGAAACATAAGGAAAATATACTGGCACTTTATGAAGACACAACGTAAAGTCAAGTTTTGGTCACACCCAGAACAGAAGGGTCCCCATTTCAAAGGCAGCTTGACAGAAG
The DNA here is from genome assembly GCA_013397175.1 of Platysteira castanea. NCBI lineage: Eukaryota > Metazoa > Chordata > Aves > Passeriformes > Platysteira > Platysteira castanea. The sequence goes on from VYXC01009639.1 coordinate 48,337, forward strand.
AAAGGCACCTATCAAGGAGCACAGGGTAGGTGTCATTACAGCAAACACAGATGCAACACTTTTCCCACCAGGCTCAGCACTGGAGCAGCTCAGTGCAGAGGCCTACCCTGATAGCGAGTAGCAGATGGGATGTGTCAAGCAATGATGTGTGGCGTGATGTGTCACAACGTGTGGCTGTTGCAAGGTAGAAAACCAACAAGGTTGATTTTTCTGTGACAAAAACTTCCAGCACTTGGGGGTTTTTCTGTATTTACATTTTTTCTGATAGAAATAGGAAAGATCAAAGACTCAGAGCACAAGCAGGTGAAAGAAGCGGTGTGACAGGTACAATCTCAAGGCACTGAGCACCCACACTGTGCAAGGGAGAGTGTGGCTGCAGGCAGCTCTCCTTCACCCCCAGTGCTACAGGTGGCCAGGGCCAGCCCTGAATCTACATTGCCTTGATTTCTGGCAGTTTCAAGGGGGGCCACCCCTGCCATTTATAGTATGACACCAGCTGCTTGGGCACTTCAGCCAAAACCATCTGGGAAAGTGCTTCCTGGGGAGCCTGAAAAGAGAGTAGGGAGAATAAATCAGAAATACCACAGAGAACAGACTTGTTAGCCCAGTGAAAAATTCTTCTTAAGAGAATTCGTAACACCTGCCACGCTCATTCTGTTTTAAGAACTCCTTGCTACAGCTTTAGGAGCACTTCAAGTCAGTCTCAGTGAGCACTGCTGATGAAAACCACTTGTTCTCACCTCAACTCCAGACTTACGTAGCCTTTATATGGCCCAAGTCTGAGTGCAAAACTGTCCCAGCCACTAGCAATATCTCTTATTTTGGGTTTTCATTTGAATCACTCAACACAACTGACCCTGCAAAGCTCATGAACGCCAATGCCAACAGTGGAAATCGGGGAGCTGGGGAGTGACTGGACCGCTTTTAACATCAGGGAAGACTGATCTCAACTTCCATCACTCATGGGCCTCAACAATATGATTTCTGTTCCTTGCCTAAATGTTTGCATCCCAGGACAGAGAACATCCTGTTTAACCCTGCAATAGCCAAGAGATAGTACATGAATTCAGTTATACAGTGAGGGCTCTCAAGACCTGCAAGACAGCTTTGAACACAGAAGCCAACATCTCAACTCTCACTGGGAACAAGCAGCACAGGCATACCCTCTGAGCATGCGGTTTGCTGCCTTGTCAAGACCATGGTCCTTTTTAGGATGCATACATCCTGGCACCAGGACTCTTCTGAATTTAAAAACAACCTACATTTTTGAATTGTCGGAAAGGCACAAACTGAACGATGTCCCGTGCAGCTGGCTCTCCTGTCACAGACTTCAGAACACTGTTGTCTCCATCAAGGAACTCCATTGCTTTAAAATCAGCTTCACCAACACCAACAATGATGATGGACATGGGCAGCTTCGAGGCATTAACAATTGCTTGCCTGGTTTGGTCTAGATCAGTGATCTCTCCATCTGTGATGATCAGCAAGATAAAGTATTGCTGAAAAACATGAGAAAGCATCCAGTTAGGTATTTCAACACCAGAGCTCACATAACTGAAGGCAGATAGAACACTCCCTTATGCTAAGAAAGAAATCAGATGTTGCTGTGGATGAGACAAAACCAGAACATTGAAGAAACTTCTGTTCATTCGCATTTTTTCCTATGCCTAATGATTTTCATTGTGCACTTCCAATTTTCTCTGCACTAGAAAAAAGGATTAAGTTCAATTTAAAAAGAACAGTTACATCAATTGGCAAAAAGTACTAGAGATGAAAAGTACTACTAAATCAACACAACTGTATACAAAATTAACTGATGGGCGCTATTTTACTGACTGACATTCAGAAAGGATAGAGATATTTAATATCCCTGCAGTATAACTCAAAATAACTTAGGGTTTTTTGTTATCAATAGTTTAAATCAGAAGCATTAGAAGTATTAAAAATCTCAAAACACAGCAGTGACAAATAACATGAGACATTCTAGAGATAACACAAAGGGAAGAATTCAGGAGCTTTTCCAGAAAGGAAGGAGTACCTCAAACCAATGCCTTAGCATGGTAAAGTGTTTAAAATTTCTATCGTTTTCCAGAAACTAAAGTTTAGTACCTGGTTCTGAAATGAGCAACTGCTGTTTTATAGCAACTACTTACAGACTTAAAATGAGGCAAACACAATAAAAATAAGAGAAAACTGAATTTCCAATTCCAAAGCACAGTTAACATGAGAATTACTATTGCTGTACCCGATTGCTGACAGATTATTTAAACAGCTAGCTTTAAATCGGAAAGAAAAAGTAGAGATATTTAACACATTATGAGAATTAGGACAATTGCCCCAAAGTGCTGAGAAGGTTAAAAAATACCCTCAGAAATGTAAGAAATGGATTTCCTTAGTCCAAGTGCCTCACAGCATGGGAAATGTATTTGATATACACACAAACATAAGTAGCACCAAAAATACTGACATAGCTAGGTGATAAAACAAGTAGCACAGTATATGTTTCTGATTGGCGTGTCAAAATGAAATCATCTAAAATCTATCAGGACATCCAAGTCCTTCATCCTTAAGCAAAACAAATGAAGTTTAAAGAAATGAAGTCAATTTTTAACAGCAACCACGGCCACAGCAGCACACAAACAAGCCCACGACCATGGAGGAGCACAGATGCTCTGTGATCAGCACACTGATTGAACAGTTCTCAGACTCCATGCCATTGTGGTGGGACAGATAGCCAAGCCCTCTGGTAGTTTCTTAGAGGTTTTTTCTCAACATTCTTGAGAGCGAAATTGTTTTGCACAAAACTGTATTCTATGTGCATGCCCTACAGGTGTCAGAGCTTGGCAAGAGAGATTAGAGTGAGGAAACTGCTGCCACAGTCCAACTGGTCTAACAGCCAACACAGCACCCCTGTACAATGCAACAGTAAGTACAGTGCCAGCAAACCAGGACAGAAATAAACATCACTTGAGCAAAGAAACTAACTTGAGTGTCTACCCTCACATATAGGTTCCTATCAGTATGTACCAAGAGAGCACTGACATGCACTCTGTAGGCTGACAACAAATGACCAAACTTGGGATTCAAAGGAAGATAATATCAATTTACTATTCCATTCTATTCAATCACAAACATGGAAAACAGAAACATCAGCCCAAAGCAGATCCACAGTAAAGGCCTTGCACTCACTGCAGCAGTTCCTTGTTGCAGTGAGTGTGCTGCAAACCTTGCCACATGGTTTATAATAGGAGAGAAGTTGGTTGGCCCGTAGAGTCGGATCTGAGGCAGAATCTGGCGGTAGGCATCCACTATTCCTTGGATCCCTGCAACACAAGGAAAGAAAGCTGCCACAAGAGCCCACAATTCCTTCAGTCATTATTTTATAAGCATTACTAAACAGCATAGCCGAAGGACAACTCACACAGCTGTGAACTCCTGAAGGGCAAATAAGCAGCAGCATAACAGGAAATACAGGAAGCAGAGAAATGAAAATAGTGGACAGCTGCAGAGATTGGATTTGCACATTTCTTCCCCATTCCACATTCTTCACATCAGTCTTTGTGCCTTTAATGTCACAAAGCTCAGGATTCTAGCTTTTGAGTTGGCTGATGGAGAAGGCTTCAAACTAGGTTTGAAGGGGGAAGGGGGTAAGACTAGGCTTGGCAGACATGAGTCTAGGGCTGGCACGCCAGCTTTGAGGGAGAAATCAAAAGCCCAGCTGAAGTGCATCTATATCCCACTGACTTTGAAGTGTGTGAACCTCACTGGAACACACTTGCACACTTATGGAGACAAGCCAGGGACTCCTATGGTAATAAAAGCCAAAAAGGAAACAGCAGAAAATTATCTCAAAGGAATTATGAGCATTTCTCTAGGAAGGCAACACAGCCAACAGCCCAGCTGAGGTGCTTTACAGCAAAGCACAGAGCACGGGCAACAAACAGGAGGACCCGGAAGCCAACGTGCTGCTACAAAGCTACAACCCTGTGCCGCTATTGAAACTTGGTGGGACACCCATGGGAATCCCATGACTTGAGTACAGCTATTGATGGCTATGAGGAAGGATGGCTATGAGGCTGTGAGGAAGGAATAGGCAAGGAAGGAGAGGTGGAGGGGTTGCCCTCTATGCCAAGAGCTGGATTGAGTGTGAAGATCTGTCTCTGAAGAACAGCCATGTGGGTAAAAATCAGTGACCAAGGCAACAAAGGGAACCTCATGGTTTGGGGTCTACTACAGGCTGCCTGATCAAGGGGAGCCTGTTGATGAAGCCTTTCTGCTCCAGCTGCAGGAGGCGCTGCACTCACAGGCTCTTGTCCTGCTGGGAAACTAGCACAGTGAGCTGTAGGCAATCCAGGAGACTCCTGGAATGCATGGAGGATAACTTCTTAACCCAGGTAATCAACAGCCCTGGCAGAGGGGATGCATTACTGGATCTGTTGGTCACCAATGGAAGCTAATTGGGAACATCAAGATCAGAGGCAGCCTGGACTGCAGTGATCATGCATTGGTGGAATTGGCAGTCCTGAGGAATATGGGTCAGGTAAGAGTAAAGTTAGATCCCTGAAGGTTAGGAAAGCAGAATTCCAGCTCTTCAGGGAGATAGTCAGATGGATTCCCTAGGGGACTCCCCTGGGGGACAAGGGAGAAGAACAGAGCTTGGCAGATTTTTAAGGAAGCCTTCCATAGAACAAAAGAGCTAGCCATCCCAGCAGCAAGAAATCAGGCAAGGAAGGCAAGAGACCAGCATAGCTGAGTAGGAAACTGCCGGTCAAACTAAAGGGAAAGAAGCAATGCATAGATGAAGCTAAGGCAGGTCACACAGGAAGAGTATAGAGATAAAGTTTGGCTGTGTAAGGATGGCCAAGGTGGAGCTGGAACTGAACCTGGCAAGGCAGGCAAAGAGTAAAAGGAAGGGCTACTACAGGCCCATTAACCAGGTAAGAAAAATCAAAGGTGTTAGCTCTCAATCAACAATGCTGGAAAACTGGTAACAACGGATAAGGAGGCTGAGGTACCCAATGGTTTTTTTGCCTCAGTCTCCAATGGCAAACTCTCTTTCCACACCTCGAATGGTTGGACAGCAGGATGAAGACTCTGGGAGCGAAGTCCCTCCCACTGTAAGTAAAGATCAGGTGTGTGATCACCTGAGGTACATGAATGTACTTAAAGTCTACGGGACCCAATGAGATGCATCCCAGAGCCCTGAGGAAATTGGCTGATGGAGTTGCCAAGCCATTCTCCATGATATTTGAAAACTCATGGCAGTCAGGTGAAGTCCCAGGTGACTGGAAAAGAGGAAACACTGTCCCCATCTTTTTAAAGGGGTAGAAAAGAGGACCCTGGGAACTACTGGCCTGTCAGCCTCACCCCTGTGCCTGGGAAGATCATGGAACAGACCCCCCTGGAAGCTCTGCTAAGGACATGGAGGTGATTCAGGACAGCCAGCATGGCTTCATCAAGGGCAAGTCCTCCCCGACCAACCCAGTGGCCTTGTACGATGGCGTAGCTCAATAGACAAGGGAGGGGACACAGATGTCCTTCATCTGGACTTCTGTAAAGCCTTTGACACAGACCCCCACAACGTCCTTCTCTCTAAATCAGAGAGAGACAGATTGGATGAGTGGACTGTTAGGTGGGTAAGAAAGGGGTTGGACAGTCGCATCCAGAGGGTAGTGCTCAACAGCTCAGAGTCCCAATGGACATCAGTGACAAGGGGGGGTCCCTCAGGGGTCTGTATTGGGACCAGTGTTATTTAATATCTCCATTAATACATGAAGGGAACAAGCGTACCCTCAGCAGGTTTGCAGATGACACACCTGAAGCACAGGGCCATCCAGAGGGACCTGGACAAGCTGAGAAGTAGCCCATGGGAATGTCATGAGGTTTAACAAGGCCAGATGCTGGTGCTGCACCTGGTTGGGTATCAGTCCCAGTATTGACCCAGACTGGGGCAGGAACAGATCGAGAGCAGCCCTGCTGAGAAGGAGTTTGGGGGTGCTGGTGGATGAGAGGCTGCACACACCCGGCCGTGTGTGCTGGCACCCAGAAACCAACCACGTCCTGGGCTGCATCAGAAGAAGTGTGGGCAGCAGGTCAGGGGAGGGGATTCTGCCCCTCTGCTCCCCTCAGGTGAGGCCCCACCTGCAGAGCTGCATCCAGCTCTGGAGTCCTCAGCGCCAGGCAGACGTGGACCTGTTGGAGCCAGTCCAGAGGAGGCCACCAAGTTGATCAGAGGGAGGGAGCACCCCTCTCATGAGGAAAGGCTGGGAGGATTGGGTTTGTTTAGCCTGGAAAAGCAGAGGCTTAGGGGTGACATAACTGCAGCCTTCCAGTTCCTAAATGGGGCTTACAAGAAGAATGGAGAGGGACTTTTACAAGAGCATGTAGTGACAGGACAAAGAGGAATCGATTCAAACTGAGAGTAGGTTTAGATTAGCTGTTAGGAGGAAATTCTTTGCCATGAGGGTGGTGAGGCACTGGAACAGGTTGCTCAGAATAGTTGTGGCTGCCCCTTCCTTGGAAGTGTTCAAGGCCAGGATGGATGGAACTCTGAGCAACCTGGCCCAGTGAAAGGTCTCTCTGCCCACGGCAGGGGGTTGAAACTACATGATCTTTAATGTCCTTTCCATTCAAACCATTCTATGACTCTATGAAGTTGCAGGAAAAATAATCTAGCAAAGATACACTGAAGACTGTGTTTACTTCGTCCTTTCTATCTTGTCAATTTACCTTGTCTAATTGGTTATGTTCTAATTAGACAAGGTCAGAAGCTCTTGGGAACAGTAACTTTAAGAAAACAATCCCTGACTGAAGATTCAACCATTTCTGTAACAGAAATAGCAATATCTAAGGGTTTTTTAAATGCAAAAAGCTTTTCTCAGGTTAACAAAAAAAATTTTTTTTGAAGTCCTGTTTTAAATGGTACATATTCTTCTGTGGATCCATCTATATTGGCCTATTCCTAGCTTGTAATAATGTAGCTTCATTTGCCACTGCTGTTTACATTGTCCACCATCAGGTTTTAGCATGGTACCATTCAAAACTGCTGTACAAGGACCCTAAAAGACCACAGACCCAGATCCCAGTGAGGCAGACAATGCAGAACTGAGAAGAAATGCTTGGATTTTAGCACTGAATCTCTAATTCCACTTTTTGTTGGTCTAAGACCAGAGAGGAAAAACGCTTGTTCAAGAATAATTCTGCATGCTGAGAGAGATCTTAGTCCTTAAACGTCATGATCTAGCATTGGGAGCAGCCCTTAAATACAGCAGTGTGGTGGGGTCACCCTGGCTGGATATGAGGTGCCCACCAAAGCCATTTATCACCCCACTCTTCAGCTGGACAGGGGAGAGAAAATACAAGGGGGTCAAGATAAGGACAGGGAGATTGCTTAGCATCCACTGTCATTGGCAAACCACATTTGACATGGGGAAATCAGTTGAATTTGTTGCCAATCAAATCAGAAGATGATGAAGAAAAGTAAAAACTGAACCTCAAAAACATCTTCCCCTCACCTCCCCTCTTCCCAGGCTCAACTTCGCTCCCAAATTCTCTCTCTCTTCTCCCCTCAGTGGCACAGCAAATGGGGGCTTTGGTCAGTTCATGTCCTCTCTGCTGTTCCTTCCTCACTCACAGGAAAGTCTCTCCTCACTCGTCCCCTGCCCCAGCATGGGGTCACTCCCACAGGAGACAATCCTCAATTAACTTCTCCCATGTGAGTCCTTCCCACAAGCTGCTGATCTTCGTGAACTGCCTGTGTAGGTCCCTCCCACAAGATGCACTCCCTCAGGAACAGACTACTCCAGGGTGGGGCATTCATGGGCTGGTGGTGGGTATTTGCTCCCCCACAGACCTCCATGGGCCGCAGGGGCACAGTTGTCTTACCATGGTCTTCACCACAGGCTGCAAGGGAATCTCTGCTTGAGTGCCTGAAACACTTCCTCCTCCTTCTTCTTTACCAACCTTGGTATCTCCAGTATTGCTCCTCTCACATATTCTCACTCCTTCCCTTTAATTGCTGACACACAGGGTTTTTTTCCCTCTTCTTAAATCTGTTATCCCACCATGACTGATGGGCTTGGCCTTTGCCAGTGATAAGTCTGCCTTGGAGCTGGCTGGCATCGGCTCCATTAGACAGGGGGGAAGCCTCTAGCAGCTTGTCAGAGGAGCCGCCCCTGTAGCCCCCACTACCAAAACCTTGCCATGCAAACCCAATACAACCTGAAAGGACCTCCATTTAAAAAGATGGCTATGAAAAAAAGCAAGCTTTTAAGACAAACTTTAAGAGAGCAGTCAAACATATCCACATATATCCCATTGCTGGTGAAGTAACCCTGGTTTTTAACAGCCTAAGCAGATGGTAGCTCTGGAATCTTATTAAGCACAGGCACAGGGCTGAGCTGAATCCACTGCCACCTATAACCCAGCAGAAGTAACCAAGTTGAAGCAACAAAAATTTTAGTACAGATTGACAATGAATTAAATCTAGACCGCTTCACTGGAGCTTATGGAGCTTGCACAGAAATCTGCATCAACACACATCTGCTTTTGTCAGCATAAAGGTGAGAGTAAATCTATGTTTGCCCCATGTCTTGATGCTGCATTTGATTTTCACCAGTTATGAAATAAACACAGCACTTCAAATATCTCCCCCTCTCAGTGACATTATTAATAAAGAGGTGTCCTCACCTTGGCAGTAAGGGTTGCTGGGGTTGAAGTTCAAAGGAAACTCATGAGATACCTCGGGAAATGGGACATTACAAACAGTTAGGGAATGCAGGCATGAACAGAGCAAGGGCTCAGCATTGTGAAGGCCCTACCTGCCAGCTAGGAGGAACCTGAGCTCCAAACCCAAATGCAGGAAACAGCTTGTCCCTGGAAAAAAAGGGCAACAACAAAAAATGAGAAAGAGCAATTCTTTAATAACTCACTCTTCTGTTTTATTCACCAAAAGTAGCTGGAGACCAAGGCAGAATTCCTGCCATAAGGAATTGGTACATCATCTAGCTGCCCATGGCCTGGCACCAGGTATCCAATGGTTTCAGGCCTGGACTTGAGAGTTAGGTAATTTCTTTCAGTGCAGCACCCCACAGGACTCTCAGGAGATTTCAAAGTTAGCAGGAGAAAGGCCAGACCAATCCCAGCATGGCTACAGGACAAAGCAGACAAACATGTTCCCATTCCCATTGAATCAAATACGACATTCATGTTTGCAATGCATCATCTGCAACAAGGGATCAGTCCCCAGCTGAAGCACCAAGGGACTCAGAAGGGACAAGCCAAGCAAATATGCCAGATTATGAAGGGCTGCCATTGTCCTCCCTAGCACTGACAGAAGCAAAAGGAACAGTTGCAGCTCTCAAAGGGATCACCCAAGGAAAGGCAGCCCGTCAATCATTAAAACCGTGCAGGGCTAGAACAAGCTGTGACACATTTTTGACACGGTGACTAGATCAGTAAAGATCATTACATACGTGTCATAATCCTGGACTACACTTCCCACACTCCAGATGGCAATCAGGTACTCATTTATCCCATCTGGGCTGATGTAGTGAAGAGAATCTGTTGACTTGGGATCTCCATTGGAGGCAGTGAAGTCTACACCCACCTGATCAGGCAACATGATGGCAGCAAGTCACTGATATGTCAGCACAAAAAAATGAGAAAAACTAACTATATCCAGAAACAGGGGGTTTCAGGCCCACACAGTTCCTTTCCTCCCAGGCACACAGCAGCCCTACACAGGGACAGGCACACAAGCCTGCACCCCTTTTCCCACCTGAGTACAGGTATTTCCAAGTCGTAGCAATCCTTTCCACGGACAGACTGAACAAATTTCTCAAAAGAAGTTTGAGAAGCCCTAGCACCCTTAAAGAGCTACTCGATCGCAAAAAGTAAAAATAGAGTATTGTTTGGGTTTTGCAGACTTCATCACTGCAAATTCACACTGCATTTGCAGTCACTCATGCTGCCAAAAAAAGTCCTAAACACAACCTCACTGCTTTTGTCCTGTCATCTACCAATACAAGCAGTGGGGAACAACTCACCGTAAAGTTAATCTGGCAGCCTCCCATCACATAGTCCAGAAATGAGTATTCTGTCTCGATCTAGAGGAACAGACAGACAGTGTAACACCTACTCATTTCACTACAATCAGAAAAAAAAGTTTTTTTAAAAAACCAACCAACCAAACAACCAACCAATAACAACAACAAAAATCTTCCTACTTTGCAGGATTTTATCCTAATAATGCCAGAGTTTTTGTAGTTCTTTTTCTTTTGTTTTTTCTCAGGATGAATGCATTCATATTCCACCTACAGAAAGCAAGCACAGAAGAAGCAAGTTCCAAAATATCTGCCTTTACAAGAGAGCAAATTATTGAAACAAACAGTGTCACACATCCCACAGTTTCACAGTTACCAAAATACCCATCAGAATTAAGAAATTTAATTTTAAATGGTCTGCAACTACTTTGGCTGCTATCTGACAAGACAAACAGGGTGCTTTTACCACTAACAGTGGGCAGAGGAGGCAAAAATCTCAGGGTGGGGAGGCCAAAAAAGCCTAGTCCATAGGTTCCCAGTGGCAGTATTTCCCTGTTTGGATTCACTCGCATTGGTTCTGAATTCACAAGGGCTGGAAAAAAGACAAGAACCCAGTTTTGGATTATGACCAATCAAGCTGGCTGGCAACTGGAGTAGTCCCGGGCTACATCCTGTGTGCAAATACATCTGCCTCAATTCAGGTGGGACATCTCCAGGAGAATGAGATGTCAGGTTTTCACTGCAGACAACAAACCAAAACCAGCACCACCAGCATGTGACTCAACTTATTCTAGACTGGATGACCAAGACAAGTGCCACTTGGAAGGACTGCTGCTCTCTGTTAGCTGGCAAGGTGACCAGAGTGCTCAGGAGGATGACCAGCTCCAGCACAAACATTATCTGAGACAAGCTGTGCTTCTGGACTCATCTGTTACAGCACCAACAAGCACTTTTATTTTCACTTGACTCAGCAGAGGCCAAAGCAAGCTGAACTGCTGGGAAAAGTAGCTCAACAGACAACAGGGCCAGCAGATAACAGGCTCAAGGATATTTTTAGAAATAGGAACGGTAACAGAACCCAAAGAAAACAAAGAAATGTAATTCCCACACCAGCTTTTATTCTTTCCAAATTTTGGCTTAGTAATACAAAAACACAGACAAAAATATGCATGTTTGGAGGCAGCAACTAAAAGTGTAGGTCTGAGGTCAATATTAAATAGGGGGTTTGAAAGCCTGAATTCTGGACTAAGTTAGCAGGAGCTGAGGAAGCTCACCGGAGAGCCGGCACCAGCTGTCTGCATCTGCGCCAGGGTCGTTTCCAAAGTGCCTATCAAGTCATGTGAGCCATCGCTGTCATGATCCGCACACTGCACCTGAAAGGAGGAGGGAGCAGGCAATTGGCATTAGGGAGACTGGCCACGGCTCACTGCCTCACCTCCTGTCTGACAGCTCTGCATCGATGCTGGTGAACTCCCCCATGCCATCAGGACTGGGGATATAGGCCACATCACTAACTGAAACCCAGAAGCAAAGACACACAGCCAAAATGAATCTCAAGAGAGGAACATGTTGACTTCCTCACCCATTTAAGTTTGCATGGTGAAAATTTTAAATGAAATCTTTCCCTGGTTTAAATGTAAGAGATTAAATAAATAAACAAAATTTTAAAAGAAACATTAGAAACCCCCAACATTTCACAGCCCAGATGTGTGTATGTGAGGTCATTCAGGACAAGATATGCAACTGGGGTAATGGGAACAAGCAATTAAAACTTTGTTATCTAAGCTATGCTCCTTTTTTCTGTCCAACAATAGCATAAATTTTCAGGGAAATTCTAATTTCCATGGAACAGTAAGTCTGTCTCTTTCTGCATCTCATACCAACCAAATTATAAATACTTTATTAATAAACAGTCATTTTTGTATCAGCATGAAGGCTTCAGAACTAGATAATACAAAAGAACAATGCATTTACAAATAAAAATATACTAATACTCCAGCTTACAGCAACATGCAACATCATAACTCTCCACAAAATCACCAGTGAGGAGCATTTCTAACACATTCAGTGCATACGACTGCAGAACACAAGTAATTCCAGAAGAAGTCTACTCAGGAACAGCTGCCTCCTCCTCCTCTGAAGCTCACATGCCACACAGATTCAGGAACTCTCTGAGATCTGCCTTTAGTAATCAAGAAATAGATGCTACTCCAGTATAAACCACAGTGACAGCTTTCTCCTAAGGACAATGGGACAAGATGAACCCATGGGTAACACCCCGATAAAGATGTCAAATTCAATGGCTAGATACCTGAATTTGACACAGGGTTCTTTAAGGACTATTCAGATCTACTAGGGATCTTCCACTGGTATCAGTGGAAAACCCATACCAACAACCAGGTGAGTTATGGCCTAACTAAATGGGAAGCACCATCCTTCAGTGTCTTAATGGCAAAAGATACCACAGAGACCCTTCCTCCTTCTCCTCCTCCATCCTTCCCACCCCACTTCTGCTCTTCTCTTCTAGACACTGATATACACACCATTTGTAAAATTCGTGCATACATAACTAAGGGGTACATAACTAAAAAACTATTAAACAAAATGCCTTATGTTAATACAATTGTTCAGGCACCTACCTCAGAAAAAGATGTAAGCTGTTATTTCACTACCATGAGCTAATATATTTTTAATGTGTGAAAAATCTTGGAAAAAAAAAGAAATTCAGGTTTAAGGAAGACTATTTTATCTGTGAGAGTTTACAAATTTTGATGTGGGAAACGCTGCATGCAATTGTTGTTTGTTGGAATTGCAACTTTACTTTTGTTACTAC
>VYXC01009639.1:77093-96473 GCA_013397175.1 Platysteira castanea
GGGGGGAAAGGCAAGCTAAAACAAAGCACAACAATCACAAATGGGATGGTAATTTCCAGTAAAAAAAGCAAACAAGAATTTCAATTAGTTCATCTTCTTTACTGCAGCTTCCCTCCCAAGAGCCAAGTCTCAAATCTGGGGAAAAAGCACCTTCTACAAATTCACCTTTACACCTGTACAATGTTCACTGTTAACTTGTACACGACCAGTATACCCCTTAATCATGACCAATAAACTCAAAGAAACGCCCATGCGTGCCTTCGCTGTAGAGATATATTCTCCACTTTTCTAAGAAATAAGTTAAGAAACTGATAGGTCAAAATTGAAACTATTTCAAATACTAGTTTGGAACACATTAAATTATAAAAAGTTTCAAATTAACACCCGGACTTAAGCAAAACCTATTACTAAACCAACCTCTTCATGCAAAGAAAACATGTTTCAAAGTTCTTCATAGTATTTAATAGCAGTATCTCAAACCCCATTTCCTTGAAAAACTAACTTAACACAGGCTGGGGCTTTGGAGTCAATCACTGGACTTAAGCTACAACAGTAAATGCAATTCTAAAAGTGTTCACTGACTCCTCCCACCAAGTAAGATTTTTTTCCCCATTCCCTTCATATTTATTCAACTACCTTTTCTTTCCCCTCATCCTGATTCTCAGGTATTTATTACTGAAACTTAAAAAACAACTTAACTGAAAAACAGACTTAACAGCTCAACCACACAGACCTTTGTAACAACCCCAAACATGTATTTACATTGCAAATAATCTTTGCCTTTCTCCAGTAAGGTCTTGTTCTCTCCCTTAAAACTCCAGTAGGTCTAAACAGCTGAACATTTTGTCCCATTCCCCAGGTAAATCCAGCTGGCTATCAATCTGCCACTTGTCAATCCAAACTCTTAAAGATCCAAGACTACACCATATGCCTCCACACACCACTTCTCATTTACATGCACCCATGATTTTTGAAGTGATTCCTCAGCATTCATGCTGCCTATCCCTTTCACAACCTCTACCCTTCCCAAACACTGGAAATCTAAACTATAGCACTACTATCCTGTAGTTATACATCAGTATCATTTTACGCATTCCTCCAAAACTAGGCAAGGTGACTTCAAGGCAGAAACTCAGTAATCTAGACTAGTCCATACTGTGTGAACAGCATGAGTTCAAAGTAAGACTTTAAATACAAATATGCCAGCAATACATTTTACTGATCTTTGCTATTTTATCAAATTCATATGAGGAAATTTGGTGGCTACATTGTTCCAACATCCACTTAGTCAATGAAAAGCTTGTCATACCTTCTTATTGCACTTGCTGAATCATCACCAGAAAAGACTGAAATACTCCAGAGGAATTCTTTAGACTATTCTCAGTAACCCTGCAGTTATTACTGCATAGTGACAATTCTTGCTTAAAAAATTAGTAAGGACATAAAGCAAAAGTAACCTTTCAATTTCTCACACTTTAAAAACCACGTTACCCCTTCACATTATATAAGCCAGGCTTTCTTTTTTTACTTTAATCTTGAATCTTGCTCACAAAATATGATCTGGAAAAACCGCCAGACCTTAATATTGGTTTTGCAGTACTCCCAGGAAACTGATTTCTTTGATTTATTCATTGCAAGTTCAGCCTAACTGCCAACAGTCTTTCAGTTCTTTCTGCTTTTGAGTGTATGCTTCCTTTTAAGAGAGAGATTCACACTCTGATACTACTTTTCTGTCACTAATTATTACCATCTGTAGCATGAACATCTTAACTTCTCTATCCTAATCTGTTGTAAAATAATGATACTTAAAAAAACAAAAAAAACCCAAAAAACAAACAAACAAACAAAAACTAAAAAATTCCACCACCACAAAAGCCTGACATTAAGGAAGTAGAACAAAGGGAAGGATACGGCAAAGGATTTTAAAAGTTTTTTTTCTCTCCCCCATCCAGACTAACAATAGAACAATTTAAAGGCCACAAACAGCAAACAGACCTCATGTTCCCTTTCTGTTCTGTTCCAGATCCAACGTCTCTTGCTAGTGCACCTTCACAAAAACACAAACCCATTACAACAGTGGGTTCAAGCCCTTCTGTTTGTCTCAGAGACAAGTGGGCCAGAATGACCACACAATCTTCCTGCATTGCGAAGAGATTACACAAATGCAGGCAGACAACTATTTGCTCAAGTGCTCTTCCATGTCTGCTATCCACAGTATATACACTGTAATAGTTTCCAATCTATACCCTGTTGACATTAGGTTTGAATTTGCTACAAAGGTGTTCCACACCCTTGAGAAAACAGGTCTCTGCAAATCAAGGTCCTGAAAACCCCTACACCTCCCACCGGGGACCCTCTTTCTTTTCTCAAAGTGAAATGAATAGTTTCAACAAACTTCTAAGAAACATGACTGAACTGTGGCAGACAATTCTCCAAGCAAAAACCTCTCTGATGAAAAACCTAGAGTAAATTTAACAGCTGTAAAAGAATGAAATAAATTACATTCCCTGTAAGCAGAGAGACTTGGAGTTACCACCATTAGGTGGAACCTGCAAACTTGGGTTACAAACTGGAGAGCACTACCTGCCTCAACCAGGCAGCAGGCAGGACAAACATCAGACTGACTCGACTTGTCCATCACAGATTCTTCACCACCAGAGCTTTTATATGAACCTAATGCAGGACCAGGAGGGTTTGAAAAGCACAAAAATATTAAATCAGTATCTCTAAGCTGCCCCAAAAAATTCAAAAAACAGGTTCTTCCCACCTAAACTACTACTTCAAACCTAAACAAGACAGAGAAGAAGGTTATACTACATCACCACACCATGGCTGGCACAGAACGCAGTTACAGGGATTCCTCTCACCTTTCATAATAACAAAAATCAAGCGATCCTATGGTTATATTCATTCCAGTCACTGCACTGAAATAGCCGGCATTTCACAGACATACATTACCTGCAGACTAATTAGGATTCATAGTACGTTCACTTATTATTTAGTTTAAAACTAAGCATTTTAGGCTTCAGAAAACTTATTGCTGTTTCTGCTTGAAGCTATTTTTACAGACCAAACTAATGACAAAATTTAATGCAAAAAGTAACACAAGCTATCACAGAGAAGGAAAAGACTGCAAAGCCTTCTGCTCCTGGAGACATTAAAGTAGCCAGATACTATCTACTCATTCAAAGAAATAGCATGATATAGTTATAGCTTGCACTGCAAGGAAGAAATGCCATTTGGGTTATTGACTTAACAAAACTACAGTGTCAGTTACCCAAAGGGAGGGCTAAGTGTCCAGATGACAAAAAAAGGCCTTCAAAAAATTCCGGACATTTGTGCAGTAGGTAATGGTGTTGTGTATGTAATTTTCCACATATAATTGAAAGGCTTTTTAAAAGAGATGCATACAGTTAAAACGCCTTTATATGCACCTCTGACTTAAGTGATAACAACTACAGTTGTCTTTAAAAAACTTTAAAAAGACTTACCATCAAAAACAATTCTGATTTACAATCTAAGAAAACATAAGACTGTGCAGAGCTCAGGTTTAACAGCAACTCAATTATATCAATTACCTATCTCATACATTCTATCATTAACAGCTGAATTTACATTTCAGATCAGTTTCAGAATATAAGTATTTAGTCACTGGTTTATTGTGCTCTTTTCCACACAAATTCAGTGCTGAAGTTTCTGAACCCACATATATTTTTTAGTAGATGAGGGCAGCACTTGGTTGTTTTCACTATAGCCAAAGCATGGAAGTTTGGCCTCAACCTTTTAATTTCCCCCCTAATGCCCCATCTCTGATGACAATGTTGATGTTACCTTAAAGTCAAGATGAAAACATTCTGCCACTGGCTAACCAGTTACTGGGAAACAAATTAGCTATACCACCACGTACCTCCCAAAAGCACTCAAGTCCATACCTGAAGAGAGATCTAAGTGCTACTAAAACCACTCTTAATCTATTCATATAAGACTGGACCTGCAACACAGAAGACTGGCTCTGCAGCACTGCTGGAATGCAGTGGGGGAACCCTCGGCAGATGAATTTGTGGTATTTAATAACTTTGCCTCTCCTCCTTAAGGAACAGGGTTTCCGTACATTCAGTCAGTGAACTGCCAGTGTCTAATGTTACTTTAATTAGCCTCTTCCCTTTTATAGCTGGTTGCACTAGTGTTGCTCAAGCACATAGGGTTTATAAATTCTGCCCTTGTATTAGAAACATTTGCCTAATAATGAAAAAGTATTGGCAACCATCATTTTCACTTCAGAGTTGAGCTTCCTGTTCAAACAAGCAAGGGCTTTCCGCAATCTATGTCCATCCTCCCGTCAAAACAAATAGCAATGCTTTGGTTATACTGCTGAAAACAAAGAAGCTTCATAAAAAGCTCATTGAGAAGCACATTCTGGCAAATGCCACCACAGCAAGGTCACTAGACAAATGGGTGCTACACAGAGGCTTCACATTTTACTGACAGAGATCCTATGAATTTAATCATAAAAAGCACTCAACCAAAAGTATCTAAAAGTTCTTGAAGTAGTTTAGGTTCTGACTATATCCCTGTTTTCCTACCCAAATCTGCCTAAGTGACTAGAAAGCATTTCCAAGCTTTCTACTGTCACATAGAGCAGTGCTACATTCACATATTCACATCTAATGGAAAACGGTCAACATAAAACTGTTTGTTCCAAACTCTGAAATTGCTAGCTGGAAGTTCCACCTGCCTTCAGAAGGTCAGAAATCAGAGCTGTACAATCCAACCGAATCCTTGTTTAACAATACTGTAACTACAACCACGAAGAGTTTAAAGAGTCACCAGCCTTCCTGAAGTAGTGACCAGCCCAAAATGCCAGGCTATGCCAGAAAAAGTTTTAGGCAGGATTAATTCCTATTTCCCCTGTGCAAGCACCTTCCAAGTCCTTACTTGTTGGTTTTAAACTTTAAAGGGAAATTAAATTACACTCCTGTGTACTCTGCACCGTAAGGGCAATCCCCACTCCAGCCCCCAAAGTCTTTCCTGGCTGTGACCTATGATCAACCAGTCCAGTCCGATTCGGACTCATGCTGAAAGAAAACACATTCCCTGTTTCTGAGAGCTTACTTTAATGTATTTGGGAAGCAACTAGTAAAGACCATTTGAATTTCAGGCTGTAGACATGAGAACACACGAGAAAGCCACAAAGGAGGAAGCTTTGCCTCTGCAGAAGCAGTAAAGTAACTCAGGTCAGAACTCATCTGTCTGCTTCTCTCTGGATCTGCCATGCTGTGAATACACAAACCAACTCAGAATGATAACAAAGGAAGCTGTACAGAACTGAGCGCCAGCAAGTGAAAGGAGTCACAGCCAAACCATCTGACACCCATGTTCAGTCTGGAGCTACCAAAAATGAACACTTTTAGGGCTGCTTTTCTTCCATGTGGTGTTTATAGCCAGGAGCGAAAAGCATCCAGGTCAGGGAGGTGGGAAATACTCCCTGCACAAGCAACACCCAAACATTCCACACAGTAACAAAGCTCCAAGACCACCAAAGATGTCATCTGTATAGAAAACAAGCCACAGTTAGACCTACCTGATCATGAGATAGGGAAAGAGCAGTGGATTTCTGTACACAGCCACAAATCAATGTGCGTACTACCAACCAACAGGTTTTCATTCCATGGAAAATCCAAACTGTGGAAAGAACAAATCTTTGAACTGCAATCACATTCTCACTGCCAAAAACAGATAGGAAGAGAACACTTTGAGGTTACTCTTCCTGCAGGAGCATTGAACAGCTGTTGCAGTACAAACAGCTTCCCTTCCTCTCCCTCGGTACACAAACTCTAGCTCAGTTTTCCCAAAGCCATGAAAAAAAATACAGACAAAGAACAGCGAGGAGCATCAGCAAACCTGGAAAAGAGCAAAGATGAGCAAATATATTTGGCAACTTTGCCTCCAGGCCAAAGCAGAGTTTATGAAAAGCCTTACAACAACAGAATTCAGCATCTCACTTTCTTTTCAAAGACCTGCACATCTAAAGCAGCAAATTGACACAAAACCAATTTGTATATTTCTCTAAACTCAAAAGTTTCCTAATATGTCCAGTTTCAAAACTGCTTCTTTCCAACCAATTAGCAAATATAGCTACTAGTAGTTTTCTTGCACTAGAGTCCATATTGAACAGGAATTGCAGTCCTTTGTTTCAGGGTCTAATCCACGTATCTGAATAATCAACCTAAACCACTGCTCTCAAACAGTGGTCCACTGGCCAACCAGAGGTTTTAAATGGTCCATAACGCATAGTAGTTTTAGTTTTGCAGATCAGAAGGCCAGAGGGCCAACATGGGAAGCAGCAACTTTGGAACCACCACAACAGAAGACTGAGGAGAAACAAAATGAAGAAACAATAATCATTATTTACATTTAATGCACCACTGGTGTGCCTAAAAACTGGATACATACTCTTTTGTAGACTCTACAGTCTTTAATGCCCCAAGACACTCTCAGCAAAACAAGCTGCTGATTTCACAGAGTATAGGCAATGACTTTAAGGACAGCATGAGCAATGTAGAACTGAGCAGCACATATATTTTTAAAAAGGCAGACCTTCAACATCATTTGGTACACAACTACAGTCCTCATTTTTGCATCAATCCTCCTGTCCACTCACCACAAATTCAGAGCACAAACACTCAAGGAAAATACTACATGCTATGAAAGGAATGCCACTTAAAACAAAGCATCCTTCAAGTTTTTTTAAATCTACAAAGCCTCCAACCTCTCATAAATCTACATTTAGACCATAGCAACAATGCATCAGTAAAGAACTGATTTTAATGCTGATATTACAGAACTGAGTTGTGTTGGCAACAAAATCTGACTGTGACATTTATGGGTAACTGCCTGAAATTTGGTAATACTAAGTTACACTTTCACCCAGCTACTGAAGTTCTTTCATGTAAGTCACAATCTTATCACTGACTAATTGCATCCATTTCTATTTAGAATGGAAAAAACCCCCTATGTTAAACAGATCATGTTGTGAATGTATCATTTTACCACTTTTTTTTAGCAGTAGTACTTAGACACACATAAGGAACTGCTAAAAACACCAACTTAGCCAGTTATATAAACACAAGTACCTTCTTTCCTTTATTTGGAGAAATCGGGATGTCAGTGTCACTGACTGTATTGCTCCAATGAGGCTAAGGATTTAACTTCCTGATACTCAAGGCATCAAGGTCAAAACAACTGTGGATTTGAGCAGCGTCCATTAGCTGATTCTGTCTCTTGCTACCTCTTGCCAGCAATCAGCTTGGGGTGTTATATGTAAGGGTAGTTATGTACTTTCCACATTGGAGATGGGACCTCTGAGGTCCTACCCCTTATTTTTAAGGCTGTTCGTGAATACAGAAAAGTGCTAAGTAAGCAACTTTATGAACTCTAGACATGGAGTCTAAGGGTATCACTCAGCATAACATGCAGTTTAAGGCTACTTCTAACATGAAACCACATTGTTAGAGAAAACTTCTTACGCTTGCATCGACCCTTGATAATGAACTTTTCTCTGTATTCGCTTTAAAGGATCAATTGTAACTATTTGAGTTGATGTACTGTTTCTTATACATACAGAAATCCTAAGCATGCTATGACTTTGTATTTTTTTCCAAGAGCCTACTCTTAAAGAACAATGGAAATTTACTAATTTATGCTAAAAGATAAGGAGCATCGACTGCTTGGCAAGAGGAAGAGCCCCAGCCCCAGCCCAAATCCTCCATTTGAACATTCCATCCAAGTTCCCAACACCAATGGATTTCTGGTTTGCACTTTTTTTTCAGATAAGCATTTAAACATCTTTAGACCATACAGAAAAATCAAGAATCAGAAAAAAGCTTTCCAAAACAAACCTGCACTTTTAGCAAGTCCAAAGGAACAGGCACACAAGCATGTCTCACAGCATAAGCCGTGTCTAACCCAAACACTAAAAGCCTTGGATCCATTACCAAGAGGATCACGATGTGAAATCAAAAGACAGTAACACAGAACTGTGTATCTAATTCCAGACACCTGTAGTTTAATTACATTTCACAACAAGGCAAGCACTGTTGTGATTCATTTGAACTTGAAAAAACAGTTATCACCAGTTTTGGTGAGTCAACATACACTAATATCTGAAATCAATTCTGTGAACAATGAAGCCAAGTTTTCCTTTTCAGTAATTTTATTCTAATGTGAAACATGAAGAAACAAGCACCCAAAAAACTCCAATATAGTATGAAACTTTAATAAAAGTTGCTTAAAAAACAAAGAGCAAAATTTTAAAATAAACTGACTTGACTCCTAATCACACATCTTTCTGACATCAGGAAGAGTACTTTCAGACTTTTGGGAAAAAAAAGAAAGAAACAAAGATCTGCTGTTGAAACATTACTCCCAAAGACTGTTGAAACGCGTAACATGAAGCTTCAGAGACAGACAGTTTTATTAACAGGAGGCTTAATTTTAAACAGTATATACAAATCACATGACTTTTCCAAAGTTGGGACCACCTAGTAATCCGTCAAAACAAAATTATGCTAATGAATTACAGAAGCATCTGTGTAATGCAACCGCCTCTTTATTGAAGTACACCTTTATACAATCCTTCCACGGATTCCTGTACTGTGAAATCCTCTTGGGACGCAGCGCTGCACAGGTTTGCAAATCTCTCCTACACACCACATGAATAAAACTGTTGCCACTTGCACCTCTCAATTTTGCCTGCCCAAACACTTCAGTGTTTCATAGTATGCAACACCAAAAGGCACTGTTCTTCATTGTCAAAAAAACCCAAAAACAGTTTGAGGTTTACTATGTTTAAGTACAATGATTTGCAGGGAATAGCAGGCTTTTTTCAGGCAATGCCCAAGTCTTAAAATTTACCATAAGCCAAGCAAAGATGAAACAAAAAAATTCTACTTTTCACTTGTGTAATTACTTCCTTTCCATTTCTGTTTTTCCATGGAAGGTTTCACTGCACAACAAAGAAAATGGCAACTCTTTACAGACTTTGAATACAACAGCACAACTTTATTGCAAAAATATATAGTAAACTCAGTACTTTCAAGTTTTGGAGAAAAATAAATTTTATCTCTGAATTCACCCACAGCAGTAATTCACAACAGAATTGCTGAAGATACATGTTTCTTTCATTATAACCTAATTTAAAACTTTATCTGGACTCCAATCTTCTAATAATCACCACTTTGGTTCTCTTAGCAGAGACTCTATGTGAGGAGTTCAAGAGACATGTGAGAAACACCAATATCCAACTAGTGTCAAAGATCCTTTCCCAACTGATTTGTGTAATCCTAACAAATCAAGCTACTTAAACAATAATGATTATTTTCAACTGCAAAAAAATTTTAAATGTACTAGAAAACTCATATGATTTATGTTCGAGGTTAGCTATACTTGTGGCAAAAGTCTTATTCTGCACAGTTATAATTGCAATATATAAATAACTAAAGGTTATACCACAAAGAACAGCTTAAATTTTACAGAACGATTCTGCTCATACTCATAGGAATTAGTTTGGTAGACACATCAGCAAAGGGCATAATTCAACTGTTCATACAGTGAGAATTTTGGAAAAAATAAAGATACATACACAAAACAATTGATCTGTGTACACTGAGAATTCATTCAGTTGCAGAATAAAATCAGGACTTTAAACAAAGCTTTGACCTGTGAACAAAGCAAATTCAGCCAGCTTTTAACCAAATCTAAAAATAGCTATCTATTTTACAATGGCTTACAAGAACACCACTGAAGAGTTTCACTGACTTCATCTATTTCCCTTATCCAAAACCATGTCAAACCAATCTCAGTTTCCCGATAAGCACTGTGTCCAGAAGAGTTTACCAAACTTCTATGACGAATAAGAATCTGTCCAGCTTCTCCGCATATTTGTACGAGGAAAATCCACCGCACCTCTCTCCTTGCAGTGTTTCTCATGTAATGGCTAACCCAGTGCTCTGTCTTATCAAAACCAATCTGTTTTACAATTTAAACAATCCACAGGTTCTATCCTGGAAATACTATAAAAACCAATCCAGATGCATTTATCACAGCACTATGAATATCTATTCTACAACTACTTCAGATGAACAGCTACCCTAAAACAAGTTTTACTTTTCTGGAGCCTATAGGCCTGTCATTTAAATCAACAACAGCTGCCATAGCTTCATCACGAGACTCAAATGCAACCATTGCTTCTCCAGTGGGCATCCCTTTTTCATTGTATTTTAAGCACACTGAACCAGGGATCACTTGGTAACCATAAAAGAAATCCAAAATTTCATCCACCGAAACAGTAAAGGGCATATTTTGCACTTTAATGACAGTTGGCCCTGGCTTCCCAGACCCTGTTCCAAAACCTGGGGGTCCACCAATATGTATGTTTCCTGGTCCGGGTCCAAACCCTGGAGGTCCACTTAAATGTCCAAGACCGCTAGCAATTGCTGGAGGACCAGCACCAAAGGCAGGGGGCCCACTTAAATTGCCAGGACCATTACCAAACGTCTGAGGACCCCCTGCAAAACCTGCTGGTCCACTCAAATTAGCAGGACCACCTGCAAAACCTGGTACCTCAATACTTGCACCAGGTAAACCACTAGCTGCAACTGTGGGTATTCCTGGTCTAGAGTCAGGAAAGCCACCTATGCCAGGTGGTGGTAAAGGGGGACCAAACGTGCCAGACCCGCTGAAGTTACCAGGGAAATTGAATGGAGGACCATTGTTTGCTTCTTTAGCATTTCCCCCCAAGAAGGCATGCTCATCCCCACCAGGGCCCTGTGCTCCTGGCACAGCCGCATTTCCCTGGATCGGTATTTTCAGGATCTTTTTCCCTTGAGATGGTGGGTTTCTCTCAATATCTCTCATTTCTTCTACAGTTATCAAACGCAAATTAACATCTCTTCCGTTCAGTTTTTTACGGTGCAAACGTTCTGCCTTACGAGCATCATCTTCAGCTTTAAACTGAACCAGTGCTTGTCCTAAACCTTGCCCATTATTATCAACAAGAATTTGTACAGAGTTTTCTTCTACTGCCAGTCCCTCTAGAAACTGAAGTATTTCCATTTTTGTTATATTGTATGGAATATTAGATATATGTGCACACAATTTTGGCAAGCCTGGTTCTCCCTCAGCGTTCATCAGGATTTCTCTCTGGTCATAGCTGAAGTTCTGCAATCTTTTACGAATCATATCTATCTTTTCTAACATTGCCTTTTTAGTAATTGGATGAACCTGAATGAAGCGATTCCCTATGTATTGCTTATGATGACACAAAGCTGCTTTATAATCAGCTTCATTCCTGAACTCAACAAACCCCTCTCCAATTGCCTTCCCATTAGGTCCATAAGCTATATAAATGCTGTCCTCAACTATATCCAGCTTTTTAAAAAAATCTATCACATGTTTGTTCTCTGATTCAAAGGGAAGACCTTTCAAATAAACACAGAAACCGTGCTCATGGGGAGATCTCGACCGCGACCTTTTCTGTCCACTGGGAGATTTGGACCTAGGATGAGCCTGGGGAGGAGGATGTGCCTGCCCAGAGGGACCCATGGTTTGCTTGAAAGTTATGTGGCCTCCAGCAGCTACCCACTGCCTCTCTGTTGCAGGACTAACTTCAACATAGCGCTGAATCATCAGCATTCTGTTTCGCTTCAGTGCTTCAAATGTATCTTGAGGAGAAAAAAACTTAACTAGTCCATTTCCGTTATTTCGACCTACATGATCCTTCAGCATATGGATTGCATCCACACGGAGCCCAAGGAAAAAGTCTTTCACATCAGATTCTGTTGCAGTAAAGGGCATTCCATGAACGCTGACATACAAATCATCTGGATTGATTGGAATTGGCTTGACACTACCTTGAGAATTCATCTGGATAGGATTTACAGGATTCATGGGACCAATAAACAATGGATTCAAGCCGCTGTTCATATTCACTGCTGCTCCAGAACCATTCATTCCAGTGGGTAAGGGTGCTACAGGTGGAGGATTCATAGGAGGCATTCCTGATATGGGAGGCAGAGGCGTCATTGGAGGTACAGGGGGCACAGGGGGTATTGGAGGAACTGGAGGAACAGGAGGCAGTGTGGGTACAGGAGGTGGAACAGGTATAGGGGGAATAGAAGGCATCGGTGGCAAAGACGGCATAGCTGGGATAGGAGGGATTGGTGGAGGAGGTACTGTGTTCATTGGGGATGCTGTGCTAGGTACAGTGGAGCTAAATGTTGGACTACCAAAGGAACTCCCAAGATTTGGAGGTGCAGTCCCCATACTGGCAGTAGAAAATGTGGATATGTTTTTATTGCTTTCATGCACCGTAGTAGATGCAGTTACTACACTAGGAGAAGGATTATTAAAGTTAGGTACAGTAGTAGGTAAGTTAACCCTTCCACTCATTCCAGAACTAGGTGGTGGTCCCGACCTGCTAGCATTTGCTGGTGGCATATCTAGATTGGCAGTTTCAAAACGCCTACGACTGAGTTCTATCATGTTCTGCATTTCAGTTTTACTGCTCAGCAACAACGTTACTTTTGACCCTTTAATTGTACCACCTGTGCGCATCATACCAAGCCTTGCATCTTCATCAGTGGCAAAAACGATGAAAGCCTCACCCAGTTCACCCCCTACAATATGCACGCCCCCATCAGGAATGGTCAATCCAGAGAAGAAGTGGCGAATGTCCATGGTCCCCGCCACAATCGGGAGACCTTGCAAGCGGATGACCACAGCCATGCTGCGCTGAAACAACACACACCTGCAGATGAGAAAAGGCAACGGCTATGTCAGACTACTGTTCGTGACACCATGCAGACACCATCTACTATATTTGTTTATATATACCTAATAACATCTGGCAAAGATTAAGCATGTTTATATCCCAAGTTCCTTATTCATGTTTACTTCATACAGACTGAAGTATTAAACATTTACCAACACAATCAGTATACATTTTGCACTAGAAATTCCAAAACAGCTGTTATACTAAGACCCACAAGTGTCAGTTATATAAAAACAAAGACACATCAAAAATCAGAACTATTACATCAGTAGTTCAATATTTAATGGAATGTAAGAAAAAGGAGTATTTTAGCCATGCAAAACAAAATTAATTTACTATACACTGCTATGGTATCCACTGTACGTGACAATGTGACTGAAAAATTCTGCACAACTATGGGAAACAAAGAGTTCCCTTTCGTTTGGAGAAGGATTTTACCTCCTGCCAGGTGAAGACAACTAGAAACGTAACAGTGGATTGAGTTATGAACAAAAACCCATTATGGACAACTAGCAACTATGAACTCATAAGACATCCTGACAAAGAGCATCTATATTATACTGACCTGATGTTTTTCTCCTAGCAAAGGCAAGAGGTCCAGGTGACCTGAAGCTTGCTGTTATAAACTAGCCCCAGACATCTTGTGACAATAGAGACCTCACCTAAATTAAATTAACATCCATGCATATCTAGCTAGATATATGACCTTTACAATTTTCAAAAACAAGCTATTTCGTAAAAGTTGCAGATATTCCATCTAGCATGACGCCTTACGTCTCAGACATAAGTAAATGAATTTTACCTCCACAGCTGACATTAGTAGATGCTTAAGGTAATTCTGAACAGCTAGATTTAGACAGTTACCTTGTGACCTCAGAAGTCTAGGGTCATATCGGAAGTTGAAGACAAAGAGGAAACTAGATACTTGTCACTTACTCAAACCTTCAGCAAAGACTGAAAGCGTCATATTAATAACACTAGCACAATTCAACAGTTCAGAAGCCAGTCTCTCATCATAAACCATCAGCAATATCAACATGCTTCACCTGAACCACTTCATCTCTGAAACTTCTGACTTCCTAAGTACAAGCCAGTTCAGTATCTGTATGGAAGATCTCCAAGGCTCCCATAAGTCACATACAAATAGTGTTAACTCAGCATTTGAAATTAAGGATGAACCAGATCACAGAACCATAGAACTGTTTAGGCTGGAAAAGACCTTAAAGATCAAGTCTAACCAGACGCCCCAATGCGACACCACAAAGTCATGCATCAAAGACTCCCGGCCATTATCAAAGATCTGACCAACTACAATCAATAACTATCTCCCAACAACTCAGCCATATCCCAGCATACAGTCAAATCTGTAAGCTGGCTCCATCTGCTTGTCCAGGTCATCCAAACACTTCAGAGAAGACAAGCCTTGAATGACTAGGTAAAGCCACAATTACCTGGTTGGTGAGGCTGAATTCAGCGCTCAGTGAAAACAAGAGTAACAATTCTTCTACGAGGTAAAGAAGCAACAATTCTTTTGTTTGCATGATGGAACTTCAGATTACTAAACTGAGTCCTGAAGTATTTTGTTCTGTTGACCAATACACCAGAGCTAAACCCTTCAACACACTAACGAACTCAAGCAACATCCTGGGGTATTACAGGGCATTGCCCCACAAGTAGACGACACCAGAAAAGTGTGGAGGACCTTTCTCCCTCAAGGAAACAGCAAACAAGCCCATTCACACCAAGTCAGCTCTGCTGCTCTAGTCACTGTGAATGAATATCGGGTTCCTTACTGCACCATCCTGAAAGAGACTAGAACTTGCAATACAAACATAAGAAGATTTTTAAAAAAGAGAAAATACTCCTAAGAGAACCCCTATTCCACCACGGGAAGGCAGCAACAGAAAGGTGAACATAAACTAAGCTTCGGGGAAACCTTTTTTTGAAAGCAACTTTCCCATCTCCATGGTGAAGTAACAGAAGCAACATCCTTGTCTTTATCTCTTCCAGTGGAATTACATTTAATCTGAAAATAAAATTCACTGCCCAATCATTTTCCAGCAACAAAATAACTTGCCCATGAGAAAAAAAACCCACAACAGGTCAAAGTAAGGACTACCTATGCTATCTAACCATATAAAAATGTATCTAAGACTTTTTGCACTGTTTTAAAAAGCAGTGTTTTACAATGATTCTGTAGTTTTATTTTATATTTGCCTAGCATTGATAATAATCTCTGAAATTAAAGTTAAAATGACAATTCTGCCTCCTTTAAAGAAGCTATATTAGAAAGTATTGTAAACCCAAGGTTTACTATGTTGTGCTACACGATTGCTTTTGAATTAGATGATCCTGAGGCAAGCAAGCAGTATAAAAGCACCCCTGGTCTTTGCACCTGTGCTTTCAAAACTAGAATACTATTAAAAGCAAATCTTGCCAAGAGGTTCAGATTTCTTCTACTACCTATTATACACAGAAATTAGTTTCAGAAATTTTTATGTATCAGAAGTTAAAGACATTTGAAGTTTCTCATGTTGAATGGGAGACTACTTTCAGCTATTTCCTTAATGCAAAAGGGATGACAATCTGATATGGCCATTGGTCGAACAAAGGCAACTTGGGAAGGTGTTTGTACTGAGGTCTGCTGGTTTGGAACACCTTACGTTCTTTAACAGAACTGACACCTGCTAGATAACTGCATTTATAAATTATTTCATTAATCCAGCCCAGAAGACAAATCAAAATATAAAGTCACAAAAGAGTTCAAGCATTTGAACATTTACATAACTTTTGGGATAATGCAAGTCTTTCAGTTTTGCATTAAATTCAGACCTTCATAACAAATGCTAAGGGAGTCCTGTAAGTCTCATTATTAAGTACTCTATTCAGACCCACTAAATCACTACTGACAAAAAAATCCAAAGAGCTGCTTAGGCATATAGTCACTAGAAAAACTATCTGCAATGACTTCAGTGTAGTTAATTCCACGCAGAATATTAAGCAAATGCTTGCTTAATATTAAGCAAGAGCTGACAGTAACATGGTCTGAATAAAAAGAATTTTAAGGACTTGTCTAATCAAGTATTTTTGACAAAGGAATATTTTCTCAACATGTAACAAAGTTGCTTCATTTTTTCAGGATTTCAGTGCTTAGACAAAGTAGTAGCACCACTTCTGTGATTTAAAGAAAAATCTCAAGGACCAAAAGGGCCAAATTTTAAATTTCTGAACACTCACAAACCACATTTATTCCAAAATGTGCTTAGGACACAATAACCCCCTTGCTCAAATTTTCCAAGTAATGAAAATGCAAAGCCTGCTCAAATATTTCACTGTTCACTTGCAAAGACCAACAAACGCAGAGGCAACATTAACTTCAGACACAAAACCGGCCACACACCAGTTCAGCAGGCACTGAAGACTTTTTGTTGGGCTGTCAGACATGTTCTCAGGCTGCCTGCTTTTCTCCTGGTACAAAAAGGTACTTCAAGGCAAAAGGGGGTTTTCTTGTCATTTTGTGTGTTTGGTATATCTGTGGAAGGACAACACTCTAGGGGTGTACTATGGACAATCCATCCCCATTAGCAAGCCGTGATCAAAGCTGGAGATAAACAGGCTGCTGGCAATCAACCTGATTCAACTCGTTTGATGAATCTTAACATGTCTTGACAGTAACATACTTAAAAATGTTGATGCTACACTGAAAAAAAAGGTGTAAAAGATGACAATACTATTTCTCTCACCAATATGCCAGTCAGTAAAATAAAAATAATTTGGGTCATATATATAAATTTATAAGCACACCAGACTAGCCTTTTAAGATGTCTGGATTTTGCAATAGAAAAGTTCAGAAGATTCAACCTAGCCCCTGGGGAGTATTAAAGTACAGTACCGACATGACACACACACAAACAGATTTGGCAATTCTAGGGTGAAGACTAAGAACTGCAGAAGCACTGGTATTGGAGCAGGAATTTTAAGTATACGACTGTCTCGCAAAAGTTAAAACTGCAAACTACAGTTTTGTCTTTTACTTCTTTAAGGCTAAAATCAACCCACTATAGTCATCTTTGAGCCAATTTAGAACTATCTGATCGTTTCAAGTGCTGCAAAACCTAATTAGAACCAACTGATGTACACTTCTACACTCCAATAGTTACAAACACACAAACCTGTGGCCTGCAGCAAAGTAACTGCATTTTCCAACAGTGCAAAATAACTGGGAGAGTGTTCCAGACTACTGCATGCTGATGAAACAACAAAACATTAGTTTAGCAGAAAATTCTGTTTACAAGAAAAACATTGCCAAAACCACCATCACCAGTGGTGAGTAGACAAGCTACAGATTAATTGATCCAAGTCTTTTGACACAAATTCACAGATTCCAAAAGCTTTAAGTGTTTCTTAGGATATACTCAATATACATATAAAGAAGTCTTCAATTCAAATGCTCTTACCTGCAAAGACAGATGTTATTTTTCTTAACAAGTAGCAGAAGCCAAGCCAATCCTGTGGGCAACCAATTAAAACCAACTTTTAGACTGCAATAAAGAATAAATGGAGGCAAAAATCAATGCAGGCAACACAACAGCAGTAACAGTCCACAAAGAACTGTATACATAGAATTTCAAACCTGCAACCACCACAAGGCACTGCAACATACAAGAATCATAAGGGTGCGTTTCCTATACGTTATCTCTATATGACTTGATGGCAATTGCATTGTAGAGCTTTTGTACTATTTCAAGACATAAATATGCCTTCCACAAAGAATACAGAAAGAGCCAGAAAACATTTAAAGAGTATTCCAAATTTTCCCATCACCAACAGGTGAACAAATCCCTTTCAAAGGCAAAAAACAAGAGTTAAATACTTGAAAGTCCTGAATTTTACCAAACACTTGCTCCATCAGTAATGATACTCCTTCCTCCGACTGTGCAGCTACTTACTCGAACAAAGCAACTTAAGTAAGCTATACCTCAGAAAACTGCCCTAGAGCTGCAGGTGAAGAATTCTTCAAGAGTCACACTAGCTGGTGACACTAAATGACATTTCTAGGCAGTCAACTCCAGCCAGGTCTAGGCAGTCAACTCAACACAGCACACAGCAAGAACTCCCACAAGATACTCTATTTTCATTTGTAATCTGCCATTTCATTACCCAAATCCTGATCAAATGCCCATTTTTTTCATTCCTGTATAAAAATTATCTTCCTAAGATTACAACTCAACAAAAAAGCCAAGCATTTTAAGTGGCAACACATGTATTTCGTATTCAAAGATGGGATGGAAAACCTTTGCTCTTTCATTACTCGGCAGACCACCTCACACTATAACTGTGATTCTTTGGAAAGCCATTGATGAATGAATCTAAGAACACATAACTGCCTCCTCCTCACACAACCCCAACAAGCTGGTTTCAGTTACAAGCATCATTACCAAAACAAACTTAGAGCAAAAAGTACTAACAAACCCTTCACAAACTCCCTAAAAGAGGGAATTAAAACAAACATAGATATTCGCACATCTTCCAGGACATTAGTGGCAGACTTACAAGTGAGAAAGATACAACTACACTATACAGACTTATATTAAAATGGCAAATGCATTTAGAAAAACAAGATAAAAGTTTATTAGACCTTTAAGAGAAACATGCAATCCTATATTAGAAGGACCCAACTATATACTTCCATGTATAGCAGTGTCAAGCAGCAGTTTACAAAGAAAGAAAGAAACGTAATCACCTGAAAACCTGTTTCATGCAAAAATACACCTGCTTCAAGCAGCAGATAAATCTTTCATGCACAAGGAACTTCCCATGTAAAAGAAAACCCCAAATCCTTAGATGGATTTCTAGTATAGCAACCACGGTGTTGCATACATTCCTTTTCACAACACTGAAAATAAGCTGAAGATTTGCAGTGGACTAAGACAACACAAACAAAACCAGGCAGCATTCAGAAAAGGTGCAAACTCCACTCCACTATGTTTAACTTCTCCACCAAACACCATCTACTTTTCATTTCAAGTCTCAAATCTCTCAACTTTAAAGAAAACCACCCATGCCTTCTGTAGGTAAAAATATCCTTTCCAATCAACGGAACACGCAAGAGCACATTAACTAGACAAGCACCGGCCAGAGCACAGGTGTTCCCACATAACGCTGACACCACACCTCTGGAGCTCTCCAGAGAAACTCCACAATACCCTGTCAGCTGTACAGAAAGACCCAGCATCCACTGGACACACAACAACCGATTACACCAGAGGAATCCACCAAGGAAACAACCGGCCGATTTGCCTGCCTAACCCCAGTAGATCAAGGTGGGGAAGCAAACCACTAAGAATAACAGGTAAGTTTAAGAGTGAGTAAAACCAGAGTCATGAGGTTTTTCCGAAAGAAAACTCCCACTATGTATTTCCGGGACCCATCTGAACGCTGATTCGGGTTTTTTTCTGGGATGAGTGGCTTTAAGTTGTTTTTTCGTTTATAAATTTGGTGGGTGGTGGTATTCTGTTTGGTTGGTTGCTCCTGTTTGGTTTCTTTTTTTT
>VYXC01009639.1:96924-152949 GCA_013397175.1 Platysteira castanea
GTCCCGCGGCCGGGCCTGAGCGCGGCGCTGGGGGAATGGGGCCGTGAGGGGAGCATTGAACTTCGAGCGAAGAAAAGAACCCTGAGAGCGGCGGTTTCTAACTTCTTGACTTGCGACCAGGTTGCAGAATTAAAATGAAAGATTCCCGGGGGCCGGTGCTGTATTTGTCGTTGGCTTGACTGAATACAGCATCGATAACCAGGCAGTGCCCTGAGCTGAGGGATCCCCGGACCCCACTGGTTTGTCCATCACTGCCCTTCAGCGGACACAGGCACAGCAGCACCGGCCATTTCCAATGGAAAAAACCTGTTTAGTCCTCTGCAAGAAACAGATAAAAATAAGTCACTGCCTCCTTTTGCAAATGCTTTTGCAGCTAATTTTGGAGTTCAACAATTCAGTTAACTTTGACCCTGGTTTCTGTTAGGGGGTGAAAACCAACAAACTCTCGTGGTTGTGCTCTCCTGAGGCAGAGGGATCCAGCCTGAGGCTAGTCAGCACTATAATAATCCCCACTCCCATCATTTGTTTTCCTGTATATCACCTCTTTCTACTCCCAAATTCTACCTTAGTACTCTCATCCCCTCCCAGGCAACAGCCCGCATGTGTCTGGGAAGACAGAGACACTGTCACACCTGCCAGGTTCAGCAGAAAGGGAATAATAATATTTATTATTGACATATCTCACATTTATATACACGTCCCAACTGCACAAGGGATTGGAGGACATGTCACTTCCTTCTCAATCCCACTGGAGAAAAAGGATGTTCATCAAAGTTCTCTCATCACAAAAGGAATGAAAAACAGAAAATACCGTTAAGTAAACATTGGCTATTATTTACATGAAACTGTGTGAAGAATCTGACTCTAAGGTTAAAAACAGAAGGCTTTAGCAAAAACCAGGGTAACACCCACGCTTATTTATCTTCTCTCTATTAACCCCAGCTTTTCAGATTTTGTATTCTATTTGGTATTTATGATAATAGATGGCCTGAAAATACCAGTTCTACCAAGCTAATATCTCCTTTTTGTCTTGGCAGGTGTGCCACCTACTTAAACACCTCTTCTTGATTGCTGTAGGCAGTATCCAGGAATTCACCTTTTTATAGCACTAGTGACAATGCCAGGGTTGGCTGTCACCATACACCCCAACACAGCCAGAAAAGCAGGAGACTGAAGTCACCAGAGGCATCAACAGCCAGGCCTGCCAGCTTCCCTGGAGAGCTGGTTGCCTAAGAAATGAGAGGGGTAGCAGGAGCATCTGCAGCTCAGGGCTTCACTCTGCGACACCACAGCACTTCCCAAGCTGCACCAGCCACCCTGCAGCGGGGATACAGTGTAGGATAACAAAAGGACAGTGCTGGAACACCCAAGGTCAGAGGAAAAATAAGACTTTTCAACTTTTGTGCAATGTGATGGGTGTCCACATTACTTTTTGTTGCTCAAATAAAGTATGGTGAAGAGACCTGTGAGGTTTACTCACAAGTGTGGACCATCAGAAAAAAAAAAACAGGACCAAGCTCCATAATCCTCAGTGGGCCTCTAGACTGTGTCTGTATAGACTCCATGAAAGCACATTGAAGAGCAAATCCCAGTGCCCTGGACAGCTGCTACAAACCAGCACATGTCCTTGCACCTGAAGTGTTCTGGTCTTTGCTTCAGCTTGGAGCAAAGTCTAGAACAGATGCCCATGATAGACTACACCAACAAGTCTCCAACTGCCTTCTCAGCCATATGTTGTCCTGTTTTTTGTTAACCTTCTGAGTTTTAACCTTGGAGTCAGAAATTTTCACACACTTTCATGTAAATAATAGACAATGTTTACTTAACTGTCCTTTCTGTTTTTCATTCCTTTGTGATGAGGGAAAAGTTTGACAAGCATCTCTTTTTACCAATGGGATTGAAGAGGAAGTGACATGTCCTCCAATCCCTTGTGGAACTGAGAAACCTGTAAGTATAAGAAATAAAAATAAACTTTCCTCTTTTCCTCTTTCTGCTCAACCTGGCAAGAGTCTGTCTCTTTTCTTGTGTCCTATAGCGACAGCCATATCCAAATTTTCCTGGGAAAAGAATATCTAGTTCACTCAAGACTAAGAAGCAGATTGGTTGTAGAGAGGATGAAAGGGAACAAAATCCTGGACTAGTATTAGTACCAGTATTAGTAGTATTAGGAGTAAGCCAAGGGATCAAGGGTACCAAAGACAGGTCAGCAGCATGATGCAGTTACCAACAGCAGGAGGAAAGTATCTATGGAAAGCAAAACATAGACAGAGGGTTAAAGGAAGAGGGATCATGTAACCATGTCCAGTGTTTTCCCCGTAACATGCATGTGGGGGAAGGCAGGCAGAGAAGACAGCTTTAGAAAAGAATGGGATTTGCGTTATTAGATACTAGGAAACCATTGGGAGCACACTAATTTATGTGTCTCCATTACCTAAACCAAAACTGAAGAAAGGTGCTAGGTATGCAACTAGGGGAAGAAAATTTACGCAAGGCATTTTAAAGTAAAGCTTGAGGGAACCAGCATCCACTGTGCCAATTCCACATTTGAAATAAATATGTTTTCCTCCTTGCAATGTACTTTTGCTGCACCATAGTTTGGAAGCATTACCCCAAATCCAAGGTTCTTTGCTTTTCCAGACCTAAAGGTACCATTCCATAAATACAGCCTCTGATCTTATTCCTTCATCTGTGGTTTGGATGAATGAACTCAGTTTGCTAAATGATTCATACTACTTTGTATTTTCCTTTCCAATAACTATGTCAACCACAAATCTTAATTGTTTCCAGATCATTTGGAAAACTGTTCAACAGAAATAATCCACACAGAGCCTTCCAGAAATATTGTCTTCATTCCTCATCCCAATCTCTACTTAAAACCTGTCAGTCAGATATGATGGGACTTAATGGTCCTGTGTAGTTAGTCTTAGAATCAAACACTTTGTTGGTTTTACTATGCCTACTCAGCACAAGCCCACTCTGTTCATTAGTATGAGCTTTTCTTCTTGTAAGAGCATCTTGTACCTGCCTTTTTTTATGACTCTGATTTGGACAGATCAGGGGAACATCAGCTGTCAGAGGGATCGTTTCTCCCAGCCACTCATATTGTCCATTTTTAAAACTGGCATTTTCTTCCTTCCTTCCTTCCAGTGTAGGACCTTATTCACCAGCCTGAAATTTCATCAAAGCTGTCAGTAGTAGAGAAGAGGTCTCAGGCCAGGTTTTTGGGACTCAGCACTGGGAAACAATTTTAAAACACAGAGCATACATGTTAGCAGAAACAATTTGACTGGAAACAGTTGGCCCATGATTGATGGCACAGCAGAAGGAGAACTGCCAGCTGGTCAGTGAGGCAGGTGTAGTTCCCCAACGCTTCCCTATCTCCCTTTTTAAAATGGAGGATTTTCCAGTCAGTGAAAACTTCACCAGACTGCCATGACTTCTCAAACTGATGAACTGCACTTAGCCAC
Organism: Platysteira castanea; assembly: GCA_013397175.1. Classification (NCBI taxonomy): domain Eukaryota; kingdom Metazoa; phylum Chordata; class Aves; order Passeriformes; genus Platysteira; species Platysteira castanea. The sequence continues at coordinate 100,392 of VYXC01009639.1, forward strand.
TTCCTCTGTCAGTTCCATACAGGCCTCCTGGTGTTTCTGCCTGACTTTGTATTTGTTGGGATGCATTGTTTCTGAGTTCAGAAGAGCTGATCCTTGAATATCAACCAGCTTTCTTGGGCTTCTCTTCCCTCCAGGGCACTATCCCATAGGACTCTATCAAGCATATCCCTGATGAGTCCAAAGTCTGCCCTCCTGAAGTCCAGCACAGTGAGCTTGCTTCTCACCCTTGTCATTGCCCCAAGGATCTCAAACTCCACCCTTTCATGGTCAGTGCAGCCCAGGCTGCCCTTGAGCTTCACATTCCCCACTGGCCTGTCCTTGTTGGTGAGAACAAGGTGGCATAGCACCTCTCCTCATTGTCTCCTCTATCACTTGGACAAGGAAGCTGACATCAGTGTATTCCATGAACCTCCTGGATTGCCTGTGCCCTGCTGGGTTCGCCCCCCAGCAGATATCAAGGTGGTTGAATTCCCCCAAGAGAACTAGGGCTTGTAAACATGAGGCCATTTCTATTTGTCTGCGGTGACTCTGATCGGCTCATCTTCCTGGTCAGGTGGCCTGTAGCAGACCCCCACTGTGATGTCACCTGTCCCTGCCCTCCATCTAATCCTGACTCCTAAACTCTTAGTCAGTTCCTCATTCATATGCAGGTGGAGCGCCATGCACTCCTCCTAGTTAGTCATTGGCAAAGAGAGTAACACTGCCTCTCTTCTCACGGCCTGTATCCTTCCATTGCAACTCTCCAGGCACAAGAGTCATCCGAACAGGTCTCCCTGTTGCTAATAAGATCACAGCCCTGCAGGCACATGCAAAATTCCACCTGAAATACTCACTTTTAGATGCCTCTTGCATTATTCACTGGGTGAAGGGCAGAGCCTCAAGGAGTGGGGAGATCGGCCCAGGACCTGTCCTTCGGGGATTCTCCGAGTGCAGCAAACGGGAGAGTTCTCGGCTCGGAGAGGCCCCAGCACAGGGAGGTCTCTGCAGCCCAGGAGAGCCCCAAGGGTGTCACTCAGGGCCACTGTTTATGGGGCCACAAGAGATGGGCTTTAGTCACAACAGTGTTTCATCCTGGCCCCACTTCCGGTCGGAAACTTTCTTTCAAAGAGGGAGAACAAGAATATTATGCCATTCAGGAAAAAAAGTTTCCAACACTGTTTAAAAAAAAAAAAAAATCAGGAGCTCATTGGACAGCAGCAGTTCCTGGAGCCATGTTTCTGATAAGCTCAAGAGGAGCTGACCCCAAGGGCTGTTCATCGAGGCCAAGGCCTGATGCCTTAATATTTTTCAAATCCTGGGCTGCCTGGTGTGCAACGCTGAAGTTTCGTGTGGCCTGTTAGCTGCTGTGCTCTCATGCTGGTTAGACAGAACAAACCCCTCTAGGTTTGCTCTTCAAGGACACTTTGATTGTCCCAGGCCCCAAAATGTATAAACTAAAGTCTTGAGGGGCAAACTTGGGGTAATTACACCATTAACTGAAGTTATAATTGGAGAATTAACCCTGATATGCAAATGGACCAAACTTACAGAAGTGTGAAGAACCCATGACCTGGGGTCCATCTTGGCTGGAGGCCCTCCTAGGCTTTACAGTCCCAAGGTGTACCTTTGAAGGCCCTTCAAATAAACACTTCTATTCTCTTATTTTTTTCTAGCCTCTGTTTTCAGGTAGCCACTGCAAGGCATCAGCCTAATGAGCATTTGGCAGATCATGATGCAGCCTGAGGGGATGATGCACCACCATACACTGGGATCCAACTGGTAAGAGTGCGATAGACTGAAGTTTCATCCCCACCCAAAAGGCTTTACTGCATTCAGTGAGGTACAGCTAGATGTCCATCCTTGGCATTACCTCTTTCTGTCATGGGGGAAAGCACCTCCACCATACATTTTTCCTCATCTTGTCCTATAAACATTTCAAATAAACATTTTTTACTAGTATGAATGAGTTTCCCTAACCTTTACATGTAGAATTTTTGTTTTAAATCTTATCACATAAGAGGTGGTCAGAATCTTCAAGATTTGGGGCTCCCTTTTTTCCAAAATAACCACAATTTAAGCTGAGAAAAAAAAAAAAATTAGATCAGGCATTGAGTTTGAGAAAAATGACTCTTCAAAAGTCAAATGTCAACTCGATGACAGGGAAGTTCTAACCATGTTCGCGGAAAAGTTTCTCCTTCTCCGTTGCCTAATGAAAGCTGCAATTCAGCAATTTACTGATTATCCTGCATGGCTCACCCAGAAAGATGGATCCAAAAAGACTGACAGTAGCCACGTTTAATTCTTATCTGTAATTTTTTATCATTCTCAAAACACAAAGAACAATTCATGAACATGTATTTCTAAAACATGCTGGGAAAGCATGTTATCACATGCTTAATCCAGAAAATATACATGGCCCAAGGATGAAGAAAGAGTACATACAACACCACTAAAACGCATTTATGTATATGGTATTTTTAAAAATGTTGTGATGAAATATAAGGTGCCAGCACTACAATATTAAAACTGCTAAAGCCAGTCTTTTCAAATAGAACAACCAAGGATTAGCTTTGCATTACAAACAACTAAATCTGTCCTTAGTAACAAAAAATGCACAAGCTTCTGAAACACAATCCATCTTGTGAGATTCAGCTTCGGCTTTTACCCCACATGGTTAATCCTCAAGGTAAATTCCATCCAAAACTGAAGGTGTACATATTGTCTGTCGGGTATATCAAATTTAGCAGCTAACACAGCATCCATCAATCAACACAACTAATTTGAGAGCTCTTTGTTTATGCACTGAAAAAAAGGCACTTCGCCATACAGGGTTTGGTTTCTTACTGATAAGATCACCAAAGGTAAGAAAGGAGAAACACTGATACGAATTAATCTCACCAAAACCTTTTTAACAGATACTTCCCCCAGCATGTGCAGGGAACAGATTCCCATGTGAATCCCTTGACAGGCAGTGCAGTCTGTGAGACAAAGAAAACTTCAGTGCCAGGTGTTCTAATCTCCAGACAAAATATACAGGCTGAGCTGGCCAGACTCCCTGCAGTGACAGAAACCAAGTGCCCACAGACAAACCAAGTAACAGCAAAGGTCTCATGAAAAGGGGAGGAAAAAACAAGAAGAAAAAACCCCAAAACCCAGACTGCCTGAAGACATTGCACTGTATCTGCTCTCCCCACCACCTCTACTACTCATGCTCCGACCAAACTGGTGCTGCCACCAAAGCTGACATATTCTGTGTATCCCCTCCCCCAGTCATTCAAGTTTTTTTTCCTCACTGAGAAAAAATTGTATGGAAAAAACCCAATGCTGGGGACAGCAAAGTGCATCATGATTGCTGGAACACAGAAGAATCTTTTGGATTAATGCACACACACGCAAAAAAGGTGCACACACAAGAAAACAAGGAAAATGAGCCAAAAATACTCAATTTCAGAAAAGAATTGTTCTTAACTGCACATACAACTTATTTGTGAAGGCACATAGCCACACTGAGGCATACCTTTCCTCTAGAGATCCAAGTCTCCTCCTATCTGAGAATTTCTTGCAGTACAAGGCATTGGAGAGGCAAAACCCAGCTAACGTTGCAGGATACCCACCTCAAACAGAACAAATTGGCAACAGGTCTGTGGTGCAAACACAAAAGTTACTTGGAATGAGTTACACCAAGAATCAACCTCTTTCCAGGATTCACTGGCCTGCGAGTAACACGCTGATTTAATTTTCTCATTAGAAAATACATTTCTGAATAAATTACTTTTTAGCATAAATTTCTGTGTGTCGCTAGAAACACAATGGGTGTTGGATCAGCCTGCCTTTCTCCATGATAAAGACTAGTTTCAATTTTGGCTTCTTAGATTTTGTGGTCTGAAATTGTGGTCTGAAAGTTCAAATTGCAAGTGTCAGAAAACAGAAGTGCTGCATAATTTGCTCAAGACTGTACAGAAAAATGCATTTTAATCCACATCTAGTCCATGGATAGCAATGTTTTCTCAGTGCTGAGTCCATTTAATGCTTTTGAGGTCAATTCCATCCTGCACCATTTCCCAGAGCGGGCTGTAAAGAAAAGGAGAAAAACGAGGCCTAGATAAAATGCACAGGACATCATCAACAATAATTAAACAATTTCATCAATGACACAAGGAATTAGGAGGTATCTCTCTGCCTGTCTTGCTCTTCTGGAGGTCAGTGAGCTTCAGGTGATCAGTCCTCATCTGTGTCCTCAACCCAAAACACAAGAGGTGACAGGGCAGGTGCTCTACCTCATTTCCTGCTCCCACTTTCAGCATAAAGCACTGGTGTCTCTAAGACTGAATCCTTGCATTTTAACTGTCCAGATGAGTCACTAGTCTTTCAGTTTCCCCAGAATAAAACAACTTATCAGTACATTAACTCAGTAATACCATCTCTGGCTTAAAACCTCTTAGGTTTTGCCCTATGTGCCTGCCCTACTCATATTCTTTCCTCTGACAAAGGCAGGATCTGGGAAAAGGTTTGATGTCAAATTTGTTTCCTTAGAAATTTGACATCAATGTTAAAATCAGGCCCCTACCCACTTGGGGGACACTGCTGATATAGAGAAACACCACTAGATTTTTGAAGCAAACAATTACTTTCAACTAACTAAGTCCAATTCTTCCCATGATTATCACACCTAAGAAGTCATGTTCAACGAGACAATGTCTCACCTCATTTCCCTCAGCCTCTTCACATGCTGTATGCATTTTTGCACTGTATAATCCACTTCTTCTTCTGTAGTGAAACGACCAATGCCAAACCTAAACCAAAAGAAAATCAGTAAGGAACTGAATAACATGCATATGGAGGGGGTGGAACCAATCTACCACTTACTTTTACCAGGAAAGAAAAATATTTGGAAGCATTAGGGCAGACCACTCCACACACCTTATAGATGAGTGAGCCAAGTCTTCATCTGTTCCGATTGCCCGCAAAACATAGGAAGGCTCCAGAGAGGCTGATGTGCAAGCACTGGGAAAGGGAAGGCAGGGAAATGTCAGACTTTTGCTTAATCTCCTCCAACAAAGAATAGGTCACTTACCTCTTTACAACAACCTGTATCAGCTTCCCCAGCCTCCTAGAAACCACAAGTGAATACAAGCAAGTAAAGTGATATTTCTGCAACTGAAGAAAAAGGAACACAAGGGGCAGGCATTAGCGAGAAATGAAGAGTAATAAATTAGGAGCATAAAGAAAGGAGAGAGAATACAGATAATACACAAGAATAAACACAATGCCACATAGAGGCAGCAGGAATGCAGATTAGAAGGTAGTTGAAGTAGAGGCTGTGAAAAAAAGACAAAGACAAAAACTGTCCAGAGGAGATAACACAGCAGGAACATAAATGGAAAAAATAAAAGACTTCACAAGCTGTTGTTTGGCAGCATGTTGCCCTGGTTTTCTGTAAGCCTTCTGTTTTAACCTTGGAGTCAGATTCTTTTCACACAGTTTTATGTAAATAATAGCCAGTGTTTACTTAACGGTATTTTCTGTTTTTCATTCCTTTTGTGATATGCCCACTTTGATGAGCACCTTTCTTCTCCAGTGAGATGGAGAAGGAAGTGACATGCTCTCCAATCCCTTGTGGAGTTGGGATGTGTATAAGAATGAGATAATGTCAGTAAATCGATGTCACATCCTCCTTTCTGCTGAACCTGGCAGGTGTAAGAGCCTCTTTATTGTGTCTCAGACATAGCAGCAGAACAAATAAATGAAAAACCGTGCACAGAGGGATCCAGAGAAAGATGACTGCAGCTGTCAATAGAGAGAGCTTCCACCTTGCAGCAGTATACAGAACTGGTTATGTGCTGTGACTCAGTTTTTACAGGTAGCAACATGCAGTGCCAACTGAAGAGCTGTAAACAGCTCCCCACTGCACAAAGCAGACTCAGAAAATATCTTCACATTACAGAAGTGTTTGGCTTCAGAGATAGTCATGTGGAGACCCATTCTTCCTGCTCATAGTGCCAACCAGTTTCTAATTAGGATATGTTGACCGCTTTGTTCTCAAAGGTGAGGGAAGGAGCGGGGGGCCATCCTTACACTCCATTCATGTCATCATAAACATCAGGTTTGTCTTGGGAACAGAAATATTACTCATCACTCCTGTAGTCAGGAGAGCTCCATAAAAGCACGTCATTTTCTTTCTTGCTTTTGCATTTAACACAGGAACTATGAGCTGATTTAACTCAGATAAGTGCCCAGCCTCACTAATTGCAGTTAAAACCTGCCAAAGGACGGAAGCTGCTCAAATGTTGGAGGCCTTTAGAATGAAAGTGTCACTGTGTCCGTGGAGACACAATAAAGAGGCTCTTACACCTGCCAGGTTCAGCAGAAAGGAGGATATGACGTCGATTTATTGACATTATCTTATTCTTATACACATTCCAATTCCACAAGGGATTGGAGAGCATGTCACTTCCTTCTCCATCTCACTGGAGAAAAAAGATGCTCATCAAAGTGGTCATATCACAAAAGGAATGAAAAACAGAAGATACCGTTAAGTAAACATTGGCTACTATTTACATAAAACTATGAGAAAAAATTTGACTCCAAGGTTAAAAACAGAAGGCTTACAGAAAACAAGGCGACAGTGTCACCAGTACAAGTTGAGGCTACTCAAATAACCAGTTTGCAAGGCTAGTAGGTAGGAATTTCTGAGTTAGTTTTTGTGGGTTTGTGGAGGTCTTTTTGTTAGGATTTTTTTTTGGTTGGTTTTTGTTTGGTTTTGTTTATGGTTTTGTTTGTTGTTTTTTTCTTCCAGGATAAGTAAATTTGACCTTCAGTTGAAATGTGTCACTTAAACACCACCTTAGAATGTAATCAATGCCAGGCTGACTCATTAACTGAATAAGCAAATATTCAGAGGAGACTACTCCTTAGCTTTTACCTTCATTAGTAGATGCTATTTTCTCTCAGAAATACACTGCTATCCTTCCCATACATTCCACCTACCTTCCTGAAGACAGAGCCACATCTTTCAGAGCCATCAGAAGACTCTCCCCTTCCACATATGCAAAAGATAAATTGATGCATCCTACATACAAATAAATGAAATAGGAAAAAGAATCCATCAACTAAAATCTCAGGCAAATTGTCCCCTGCAAGGCAGGACTTGCATCGTGTGCTCTAGTGCATTACTCAGCAGCAGCCATTAACACCAAGGAGCCAGACAGTACTAACGGGCTCAGAATTTTGCTTGAGTTACCTGGATAACGGTGCTCTTGATCTCCATTCATCACCACATCAGGAACTTCACTCATTATTTTTGTAACCAGTCGTTCTGCCAGTTGTGAGATTCGCTTATGGTCATACTAGCAGAGAAACCAGAAAAGACACAAATAATAAACAGTGTACAGTCTGACCTCATTCAAACTGCTTTGTGTCACCAGCTGCAAGCAGAATTAAGGGTTTGGCCAGACAAGGGAAAGAACACAGCTGAAATTTAAACTGTCAGTGCTCTAGACACTGTTTTAAAAGAATATAACCACTTGCCTCCTAGCTGGCTCAGTCTTCACAGATGTTTCAAACCGTTCAGAAAGATGTACATGCACAAGCTGCCAAACTGACTTTCATAAAAGCACTGAGTTCTTTGTGTTTAAAGACAAGTTAGGCAATGCAGAAGATGAAGCATTTTGCACAAGAAAGGGCACCTATTATGGCAAGTGCCTCTTATTTCCCTGGAGCTCTCTAACCATACCACAGAAAGACACAGACTTGCAAATTACTATGAACTCAGCTTTTGCAACAAGTAACTTGCACGGTGAGAACTGCCCACATGCAGGGTCTTGTTCTAGACTGAAAAATGAGGTCACTTATACTTACTGCAAGAAAGCAGTAAGGTCTGGGATCAGCTTCGGCACACAGAACTGGCCACATGCACACATGCAATTCATGCTTGTTTACATTTGGAAAAGTTAAAAGAAAACCAGGCTAGCTCCAACACCAGTTGGTTTTAAAATGCCATAACTCTGCCAGGCAACGAGGAGAATCCAGATCTGAGGCTTGTGCAGAATTCAGACTCTGCAGGCTCTCAAGCCTCAACTTCCACAACCACACAGCTCAGATGGTGGAATTCTGCCTGCCTCCTGGGAAGAAGCTTGATCCTTTGGGTGCAGATATCTGGCCTATGCATCCCATTGTCACTGTAAGTATTTTTACATTCCAGCTGTAAGGAAGGCATTGGTGCCCAAAAACCAATGTAGAAGCATACAGAGGCTCAGACACCAGACCTAGCAAGTAAACTTTACTGTCCATGGTAGGGAAAATGAGAATAAGTTCTTAGTTGCAAAACTGCAGTAAACTTGAACTTACACTCAATAGGTACAATACATATAATAACAGACTGGGAAGTCTTATTTTTTCAATACACATTGCATAAACACAACATTCATTTCAAAGATGTTGCTAATACACATGCACAGTGGAGAAGTGAATACAAGCACATAAAGCCATATTTCACTAAAACTATCAACTGTAGCCTTGTTGTAGAAAACTATGACTCAGTCAACTTGAAGAAAAAAGAAACTTTAGAAAGAACTTACAATTACCCAAAAACATCCCTTAAGTTCTCAAAACATTCACTTAGTGCTAAAACATGAGAATCAAATTTAATTTAGTTACATGGATGCAAAAAGACTTAAGGAGTCCAAGACCTCAAAGGTGCTGTTATACTATTTTCTGGAAACCAGGACAAGTATCTTGTTGCACATACCTCCATCTCTTGCTGTGCCACTTCACACGCTGCCCCCAGTCCCACTGCTAGAGGCGTGGGCACAGTTCCAGACCGCAGTCCTCTCTCCTGGCCGCCCCCACTCTGCAGGGGTTCTAGTCTGACGCGTGGTCGGCGGCGAACATAGAGAGCACCAACCCCTGGGAAACAATGAAAACTGTTTTACCATAATGCCCAGAGTTCTGAAATTATGCGCAGGGATTCCAAGCTTTGGTAATATTCCTTATTTCCACAGCAAACACACATGTGGACACTTAACTGGAGTGTCCAGCTAACAAAGTTAACAAGTTCAGTATCATTTTCTAGGAAATGGTGTTTGCCCCTAGTGTTCGTGTTCAGGCTCACTGAGCTTCAGCCATGGGAGCTCAGCTTCTTCCACTGTGCTTCAGTCACCCAAGGACTCAGCACTTCCCTTCCTTCCCATAATTCCTGTACACAGCTGAAGTTCATCCCTTTGCACTGAAGTTTTTATGTGCATTCACTAATGTTCTCTTACTGACTTCCGAATTCTTTCCCTGGATTACTAGGCCAGCACCAGTCCCTTCTCATTAGGAAGGTTCATCAGTAGCAACAATTTTCAGTGGGTGGATTAGATGAGCCAGTTTTGATAGCCAGTCAATTTAACGCTCTCCTCACCTAAAAACCAAATTTTCACGTCTTCAAGCGCCCTGGTACACTTAAGGAGTGAGTGTCACCACAGGAAGAACAGTTGCAACTTCCAGGCGTGACAAATTGCGAAAATTTATGTCTGTCATCTGTCCAAAGTTACTGGTTGAAAACTTAGTCCTTGTCCAGATAGAATGTCTTCAGCTCTCAGCAAAACTCATATAGAAAAAAACATGTTAAAAAATAAGAATTTTGTATATTGTTTCCAAATAGCACCTAGCATACAGCAAACCTGTTAGTCTTTCTGGTTAACACCCACTGTCACAAACTAAATGGATCGTGACAATAATAATAGCTGGACTTTTAGTATTTGTGAGTCAACCAGAAAATGCATAGCTGGATATTAAACCCCATTCTGCAAAGAAAATGCACAAATGGAGTTGGGAGAAAGAAGCTACTGAAAGTAGAAAACAGTCAAAAATCACCAAACCTTTTGGTCTCCTTGTTGCAAGTCACACTCTGGTCTAAACTTTGTCCTATAACCAAGTGATTTCATTTCAATCATTTCAGCATCAGTTCTGCTTCACACCAAGCAGATGACTCCTGAAAACCCCACTGCTGTAATGCTGCCATCATTATACAACACTGTTTCTTCCTTCGGTGAAGCTACCCCAACTCATCCAGCACTGAAGATCCACTTACTGCAGCTCTACGTTGGCAGCAGTGCCTGAGCTACTCTGAAGTCTGTCCAACACCACTCAGAACAGTTTTCTACAGCTTAAGTAACTGACGCTAGGACAAATGGGTTTGACTTCATACCTTGTGTAGTTACGTTAAGGTAGGTATGGACACAACAACTGCCTATAAAGCACCTCAGTGAGTACCTTTGGGCCCATAAATTTTATGGCCACTGATGCTCATTAGGTCTATTTTCATGTTGTTGACGTCCATAGGAATTTTACCAATCGCTTGTGCAGCATCCGTGTGGAAGAAAACCTTACGTGCACGGCAGATCTCACCTGTAACAAAAACACCAAACCAAAACCACATTATCTTATCTAATTGCTATGATCCCAAAGATTCCAACAATGGATCTAAAGCATCCAGCAGGTTATTGAAGTATCTGAGGTGACAAAGGTAGAAATGGGGGCTGTGATGTTTCTTTTACAGTGAAGCGGCTAAATCTGTGCAGAGGCTACTATAGCTGATGCCTTGGCACAGGCTTAGGCAGGTAAGACTACAGTGAATTTCTTCAGTTGAGAAGTTTCTACTGTTGAAAATCTTCTGTTGTTAAGAAGTGAGATTATTTCCAAACCCACACCTAACAAGTTTAAGAACAAACACTTGCATGAAACATCAAAGTTTCCACACAAGAATGACTCCACAATTGGACAAAATTGTTTTTTTCCTTTTCTTCTCAACGTCCAGTACAAGCCAGCTTTCCAAGTTTGTATTTGCCAAGTATTTTTATGTCATTTCCTCTATTTTCCAAGTTTTCCAACACTCAGCTTCAAAAACATTCTCAGAATTTTCACACACACACTTATTACTACCACCTGAAGTCAGCTGAGCCTGTCACCAGGCTAAAATATACAAAGGAACAACATCAGGTATTGTTCATGGGTAGTAAACATAAATATTATTTACTTTTGTCATCAAAAAAATGACAATGCACCTTCCACAGAATCTGCAAAGCTGCATCCTCTGCACATGAGGTTCAACACGATACTTCACAGGGTAAGTAGTCCTCCTGTGGTTCAGCAAGGTCAGGCCACAGGCAATATCAGGCCACAGGCAATACCAGGCCACAGCCCACAAGGCTCCCTCTGCAAGGCGCCAGGCCTGGCCTGTTGGACCTGTTGTAAAGGTGTTATGAGAACACACTAGGGGAACTAGGGCTGGCACCAGCTGTCTCTGGCATTTAAACACAGGACTATAGTAAGCGCCTCGACAATATAAGGATAGGAGGAAAGTAAGAGTCCTCAGGCCTATAAGCAACTCACTGATGGTTAAATGCTTGTCAACAAAGAAATAGAACCTTGAAAAACCTTGGGAAAAATGCTGCTTTGAGCTTAATTAAAAAAAAATAAATGCAGCAGCTAAGCAAGAAGAAAACCAGGTGCACAACAAGATGCCTGCCACAGCCTAAGAAAACAATACCCTCCAGAGTATGTACTTCAGAGCAGAGCCAAAGCCAAAATATTGTCTAAAAACTCAAACATCTTATGAAAGGATACCTTGAATATGAAGGTGTGCTGGTTTTGGCTGGGGTAGAGCTAACCTTCTTTACAATGGCTAATATAGGGCTGTGTTTTGGATTTGTGCTGAGCACAGGGGTGATAATAGAGAGACGTTTTTGTTATTGCTGAGCAGGGCTTACACACAGCCAAGGCTCTTCTGCCCCTTGTACGGCCATGCTGGCAAGGGGGCTGGGGGTGCGTGGGAGGCTGTGAGGAGATACAGCCAGGACAGGTGACTCAAACTTACCAAAGGGATATTCCAGACCGCATGACATATGTCATCTGCTTTCACTATAGAAAGCTGGGAGGAAGAAGGTGGAAGGGGGAGACGTTTGGAGTGATGGTGTTTGTCTTCCCAAGTCACCACTGCATGGGATGGGGCCCTGCTCTCCTGGAGATGGATGAACAACTGCCTGCCCATAGGAAACAGTATAGAATTCTTTGTTTTTCTTTGCTTGTGTGCATGGTTTTTGCTTTCCATATTAAACTGTCTTTATCTCAACCCATGAGTTTCCTAGCTTTTACCACTCCCTGACCCTGCTGGTAAGGGAATGAGTGAGCGGGTGCAAGCTCCTTGGTTGCCAGCTGGGGTGAAACCAGGACAGAAAGGGTATGTGTATATGTTTTGTTACTGTCACAGGAAACTTTATCAACAAATCACCTGGGAACCAGAGACCTGCCTATGTAGGCACCCGTTCACCCTGCTTGTGATGCCTTGAGTGGCTACCTAGAAACAGAGACTAGATAGGAGTAAGGGAATAAAGGTAGGTATTTATTTGAAAAGCCTTCAAAGGTACATCCTGGGAAGCCAGAGGCTACACCCAAAATGGACCCCAAGATGGATGACAAGTCATGAGTTCTTCCCACATTTATAGGTTTGGTTCATTTGCATATCAGCATAAATTTGCCAATTAAAACTTTAGCTAATGATGTAATTTTTTCAATTTCTCCACCTCTCTAGAGGCCCTAGTTTAAACCTTTCGGGCCTAGGACAATATGAGTGTCTTTGAACAACAAGCTCAGAGAAGCTTTGTTGTGTCTATCTGGCCTAAGAGAACAGCAGCTAGCAGGCTACCAGAAACTTCAGCGTTACACACTAGGCAATATAGGATTTGAAATTATATAAAAGTTAAAACCTAAGGCATCACTTGCTCCACCAACTGTGGTTCTCCAGGGTCTCCCTTCATCTGCTCTGAGGTCCCTGTCACTCCACCTGCCAGCTCAAAGCCTGGCTCACCCTCTCCCTGCCTCCTGTTCCATAAGTGTAGCTCTTCAGTGGCCTTTTGGCCTACAAAGGAATTGTTCATGACTATATACGAAAATACTGGGGGAAGGATTGTCTAAGTGTGGTGTTCACCATCCTCTCCCACTCCAAATCCTGCATATTCCTCTTCTTAAACAGAAGTGCTCAAGAAATTGTTACAGTATATAAGCTCAATGTCGGCCAGTTATTCTATGCAATTTTTTCATCCATCATACAGTCCAATGAACTGCAGCTGATCCATCCAGAGCAATGATTGCTGCAATGCTCACCTTAAAGGTACTGAAATTCATTCTCATTTCCCTTTTAAAATCAGTTTTTACTTGCTGATACTGCAGACAGCAGTATTATTTATTTATATTACATTTTTTATTTTAAAATACTTATGTTACTTTTTCCTTAGCTATATTACACCTCATCTTTTGCATCAGTACCATTTAGGGATGAAAATATCAACTAAAATGAAGCAGAAGCAACCTTAGCTGGCATCTGAAAGCCACAGTGTACTTACCAATATCATGAATTGGCTGTTTTACTCCTATTTCATTGTTTACAGTCATTACAGAAACCAGACTTGTATCCGGCTGGAATGCAGCCTCCAGCTCCTGGTCAAAGATTCAGAGGGACAAAAGTTGTGACTAACACAGAAGCAAGATTCCAGTGCACATCTTCAATTTGCCAGCAACTCAACCACCTGTCCCTCATCGCAACACACACTTGGGGTTCTGACAAACAGCCCTGGGGAGAATACTAACGCACGGGAACATTAAATGCCTGTAGGAAGAGGAGTGGATCAATTGGATTTCTGCATGTCCTAACCCTTCAATGCATCTGCCACCCCACTTGATTACATCAAATCTCAACAGGCTTTGCTATACCCCGTGCATTTCTCTGAACTTTTTTCTTTCACGAATTAAACACCCACAGAACAGCTTAAGCCTCTTCCAGCCAAGGTGAGGCTGGCTGTAAAGGAACAGCACTTTATACAAAAGTCCTATGACGTCTGTAGCAAAATGCTCAGAAAACATGACTCATTATTGTGCCCACAGGCTGATCCCTCGGTCCCATCACACACACCACTGCTCTCCAGGGCAGGTGAGGGACTGGGAATAAAACTGTTGCTGCCCTGCGCTACAGTATGTCAATGATGAACTAAAAACATACAACTTCTACATCTCAAGGCTGCAGCCAGTACACACAGAAGGGCTGGCTCATGGACAGCCATAGGGGGTACTGTAATCACTGAAACAATGCCTCAAGTACTGGGCTCCCTATAGGGTACAGAACAGATCCACCTGCACAGCAGCAGCTGAACAGTGGGATGCCGTTGAGAAAAAGTGTAGGGCAATAGACAGAACAGAAGATTTTCCTCCAAATCTGACAGATTTAACTATCACTCCCATTCTACTTTGTGATATTTATCATCCTTTCCTTTTTTTTCATCTAGAGGACACAAGGTCTTGAGCATTAATTTGAAGCAAAAACTTCTTTTATTTTTAGTTTCTTTCTGTCAGTAACAACTTACCTTCAGATCTATGAGCCCATTTTTTTTAACAGGTAGATACGTGATGCGAAAACCTTCTGTTTCCAGGGAACGACAAGAATCCAACACACACTTGTGCTCTGTTTGTGTAGTAATGATATGCTTTTTTCTGGATTTATAGAACCTTGCAACACCCTGTCAGGGACAGTTCATGAAAAAGAAATTGGCCACTGAAGAAAGCAAGCATTAGACCACTGAAGAAAGCAAGCATTACACAAAACCATTGGAAATAAGAAATTACCACTTAGATATAATTCATTTGGATCTCTCCTGTTTGACCCAAGTCAAGACTCTAAAAGGCACTGACACATAATCCACACTACGTATCTCCATCACACTTGCTTTTCAAATCATCTCACTTCTCAAAAACTCTGTGAAAATGTTTATTGTTAGAAGCCGTAGGTGCCATTAACCAAAGCATTTTTTTGAAATGCTTTTGCAGTGGAGTCATAAACACAGAGAAATCTGAACAACCACATACTACACGCACAACCTAGTCTTCATCAGAAAAGTTTCCAATCCGCATGTTGACTACATTTCACAATAAAGATTTTAATTACATAAGCAGAAGGATTGTATTTGGTGCATGCAAGATAAACATCGATTATTTTACACTGCCCTCAAAAACATGTCCTAGACACCAAAACATTCATCCATGAATTTTCTCCACATATGTAATAGAGTATCACAAAAAGTAAATCCAGGAATGCAAATATTTGCTACCTACTCCAACATATTAACATTTAAATTGTTGACAGATCCATACAGTTCTTAAATGCATAATTTTAACATAATAAATAAGAATCGGTATAAATCTTTTACCTTAATTGCCATATTATTAGATTCGGTTGCACCACTGGTAAATATAATTTCCCGTGAATCAGCTCCTATTAAATCTGCAACTTGCTGTTTGAAAAGAAATACAAATTGGACTTGTTAAGAAAACATACAATGAATTCACTACAGCAAAATACATGCGAAACGTTTTCAAGAATACCCCCTTGAGCCTCAAAGGGATTACAGCTGGTACATAACAAAGTTATGCTACAAATAATCTATATCTGCATTAATATAAAATACACAAGGAATCCAGTCATTAGGAGTGGTATTAAGCATTAACCTATAAAAGACGTAAAAGCTTAAGTAGACAAAATCCCATTATATTTTACTGCAAAAGAAAAGTTACGAACACCCATACCTAAGATTAGAAGAATGATAAAATATAGAGTTAGTCCAATGACTGCATCAACATGCTTGTGACTCCAGGAAACCAAAAATATTGAGGCACTTTTGCTCAAAGCATTGGTTTCTGCCATTTCAGTTGCTCTAATCTCACTGTTGGAGCAAGTGCCAGCTTCTGCACCTCAGACTGGACAACCCTGGATGTCCAGACAGACTGGGGAACACGAGGCTGTAGAGCAGCACCACAGAAAGGGACCTGGGAGTTTGGGCAGAGGGCAAGTGGAACAGGAGCCAGCAGCGCCCTGGCAGCCCCAAGGGCCAGCCCTGTCCTGGGGGACATCAGGCCCAGCATTGCTGGCTGAGCCAGGGGATGACTGTCCTGCTCTGCTCTGTGCTGGGGTGGCCTCACCTCGAGTCCTGGAGGCAGTTTGGGGCAAATCTATATAAGGATATGAAGTTTTCAGAGAACATGCAGAGGAGGGCCATGAAATGGTGAAGGGCCTAGAGGGGACCCTGTAAAACAAACAGCTGAGGTTACTTGTTTTTTTCAGTCTGAACAAGAGGAGACTGAGGTCAGATCTCACTGGGGGCTGCAGCTTCCTCATGAGGAGCAGCAGAGAGGCAGCCCTCTGCTCTTAGTGACCAGTGACAGGGCCTGAGGGAACAGACAGAGCTGTGTCAGGGGAAGTGTAGGCTGGATATTAGGAAAAAAGTTTTCTACCCGGAAGGTGGTTGGGCACTGGAACAGGCTCCCCAAGGAAGTGGTTACAGCCTTAAGCTTGCCATAGTTCAAGGAGTGTTTGGACAATGCTCTTAGGCACATGGTGGGATTGTTGGGGTATCCTGTGCAGGGTCAGAGTTGGACTTGATGATCCTTGTGAGTCCCTTCCAACTTAAAATATTCTATTTTTTCTTGCAATAAATCTACTAAAGTACAGTAATAAATCCGCTAAGCAAAGAGGAAGCTGCTAAATCCAGCCCACAGAGAACAGGGGAGTTTTTCTTTTTTTTTTTTAGGTTCTTTTGACCCTGAATTTCCTCAGCAGCAGGAAAACCAATACGACTGTGGAGAGCGGAAGACTCACCTGCCTCGCCTTCTCCATGGCAGCCTCACTCTCCCAGCCGTAGGCATGGGTCCTGGAGTGGGGGTTGCCATAGTAGGCTGTCAGGTATGGGAGCATGCTGTCCAGGACTCTGGGATCCTGTGGAACACAAACCACTCAGCCTTAAAAAAGGAGAAGGGAAAGCACCTCTGTTCCCTCTGGACACGCCCCCTACCGCAGGACCAGCAGCACTTGTCGCAGTGTTTTGCTTTAGCTCAGGCCAGATCTTGAAAACTTGAGGCTAGTACATGTTACGTGCAACACAAGTATTCGGCAGTTATGTTCTGTGTATGCAACCCTGACCAGCACCGAAGGTCAAAGAAGAACAGCATCATTTGAGAAAACAGAATCACAGGCCGATTTGAGTTGGAAGAGACTTTAAAGCTTATCTTGTTCCACGCCCCTGCCACGGACAGGGACACCTTCCACTAGATCAGGTCGCTGCAAGCCCCATCCAATCTGGCCTCTCTTCTGAGCAGAAAGGAAACAAGGTCTTAAAATGTTAAGAAAAATGACAGATCAGTATTTTAGTTGAATTCACTTCCTGCTTCTCGCAACTGACCCCGCTCCCGCAGCGGTCGGTGCGAGCCCCTTCGCGGCCCCGCCACGCTCCCGCCCTGCGGTGCTGGGGCTGCCCGTCCAGGGGGATGCCCGGACTGCCCGGAGGTGACAGGAACAGCCTGTGCCGCTACAGCCGGCGCCGAACGCCGCCTCTGTCCCCACGGCACCCCGCGACACACGCGACCGTTCGAGCGAGAGAACCGGGAGTGTAGGGGCGCCGCTCCACTTCCCATGCTCGGCGCGGCCCTTACCAGCGGGGTGGTGGCCTGGACATCCATGTAAAGCGGCCGAGGAGCGCCGCCGCCATCGCCGGTTCGCCCTGAGTGGAGAAGAGGGGGAAACCTGCTGTCAGGGGCTGGAGGAGCGGGGGCGTTGTCCCTGCCCAGGCAGGGGCTCCGCCCGACCGCGGCCTTACGTGATCTCGGTCTCGGTCCTGGTTCCGATTCCGACCCCGGTCCGGGTCCCGGTCCCCCCACCCGGAGCCGCCGCGGGACTCGCTCGCCCCTCAGGGCCGCCAGGCGCCGCCACAGCAGCATGGCGCGCGACGGGCGGGGCGCGGCCGTGCCCACCTCTTCCTGTGCGTCACGGCGCGCGCCGGAAGAGAGGCCCAGACAGGCGGAGGCGCGGTGCGGCCTAGCGAGGTACGGGCGGGGCGGGGGCCCGGGAACGGGGGCGGACGGGGCGCTGGCGAGGTGAAGCGCGCGCTGAGGACCCCGGTGCGCCCCCGAGAGCTCTTGCGCCGGACGGCAGGCGATGGCCGCCGTTCCCGGGGCGGCCAAGGCCTGAGCCCCTGCGCTGAGTCCCCGTTCTGGCCTCGGTCTCCGTAAGGGTGTGTTCGCTGTCCGCTCCTCTGCCCCCGAGGCCGGCGGCAGCTGGGGAGAACGGACCGGCAGCGGAGGCTCGGTAAGGTGCCGCGTGCGCTGCTCACTGGGGACAGGAGAGCACACAGGGTGAGGCCCCGGAACAGCTTCGGCAACCACAGCGGCGCTCGCAGGAGCTTGTTGAAGGGAAACGAGGCCATCGTTCTCTCCTTGTCTTTCCTACCTGACAGGCAAAGAAACTGGCCTGGGAGCCAGTACAACCTCCAGCGCTGCAGGCGCGAGAAGCTCTGAGCTGCACGGGCCGGCCTGCCAGCGCAGTTTGGTTATAGAAGTCTGTTAGACAAAGCAGTAAATCGATGTGGGCATTGTCCTTTCTTTTTTTAGATGCCTGTGACCGTGGGCCCGTATGGGCAGTCGCAGCCCAGCTGCTTTGACAGAATAAAGATGGGTTTCATGATGGGCTTTGCAGTGGGCATGGCTGCAGGAGCGCTGTTCGGCACATTTTCCTGCCTCAGGTACGCCAAGGAAATGGCTTCCACAGACGGGTGGTGACAGGGCAATAGCCAGAGAGAAATACAGCCCTGCTGTGGGGTTGGGAAGGGATTTGGTCTGGTCCTGTGCCAGTCCCATGAGTGGAACTTTGGGACTCCAGCACTGCAGTAAGCCCTGGTCTCCAGCAGGTGAGTCTGGTGCTGGCAGGGCATCCCCTCTGGGTCCCCCATACACTGGGAGATCACAGTTTCGCAGACTTTTTCTTACCTCTTTTAAGGGAGGTTCATTGGGAAGCTGAGGCTGTAGAGGATCAGCTCCAGGAGGAACTGGATGAATTGTCTGTGCAGATACATGTGCAGCCCTCTCCTGGCCCTAAGCTTCCTGAGGTGCTCTGTAAGCTCTCAGCGCCTGCATCATGGTCACTTTGCGTGTCCCATGCCCTGCGCAGAGGCAGTTACCAAACTGACCCCGAGTCTGAACTGCAGAGCCGTGGCTGGCATTGGCACAGTCCCACTGTGCAGCGGAGAGGGGCAATATTCCACCTTCCCCTGGGGCTCGCCAGCATGCTGACATGCAAACAAGCCATGCTTGCTGCTCTGTGTTTGCTCTGGCACTGCTGACTGACTTTGCACATCATCTATGACAAAGAATCACTAAAGTCAGCTCTTTCATACTTTGCAGAACTCTTTTACCTGTGGTTAAACATGGGCAATGATTTGGTAGTGAGGTGAAAGAGGAAAAGGCACAAAGTCTAGAGTTTGCCGTTTTCTATTCCCTCTTAGTTCCCAGAGGGTATTTGTAAGCAGCACAATGCTGACAGAGGATACAGATTTAGGGGATTTAGAAAAACCACTGAGAGTGGTTCTGTTGTACTTGAATGACACAGCTACAGTACTTCTGCTGTACCATTTTTGAAGGAAAATCTCATGTTTTAAGAATGAAGTGCATGAAATTCCTTAGACCGTAAAGTCACTGCAGTGCTTAAAAGCCAAATATTACAAGAGCTTCTTGGGACAGAACAATTCTTTTTGTTTCAGTCTGACCTCAGTTAAGTGAAAACTGGAGAACAAACACCTTTTGAAGTTTCTAGGCCTTTCAGGTGTCCCATATTAAAAACAGAGTCAGTAGTAAATAGAAAGATAATTTTAAGTTGGTGGTATTAAAAACACTGCCAATGCAGCTAGAGAGGATGGCAGTACAACAGCTCAGACAACTCTTTTTTAACTCTGGCAAGTGAAATACTTGGACAGCATTTTTTTTTCCCCATATTTAAGGGTATTTGTGAGACCGGGATGCAAAGCTGTTCCTGCTAAAGGTGTGGCAGGAAGGTTCCACTGCAGGAAAAAATACACATGGGCCTTTGGCGAGGGCCACCCAAAAGCCCCTGCAGTCGCGCAGAGCACTGCAGCCGGTCTCTGTACAATTGCACAGATTAGACTGAAGACGTATACAATTTGCAGCCGTGAGCTGATTGTCTCAGATGTTTTCTGCTGCATGTATGTGACCTGTCAGGTTTCAGCTTTTATATAATCCCTGTGGTTTTCTTTATCTCAGGATTGGCATGAGAGGACGAGAGCTGATGGGTGGAGTTGGCAAAACGATGATGCAAAGCGGTGGGACGTTTGGGACATTCATGGCCATTGGTATGGGAATACGCTGCTAATCTGGAGCTTGGGATTTATCCCAGAGTGCCCCCACCCAGCCATTCCTCCTCTGTACGATAATAAAATCTTTAGATACCTGGAAGTGAGAGCTCTTCATGAAACAGCACAGTCCTACCCTCTGTGCTCTGCTGAGTGTAAGCATGCTTTTTACAAAATTTCCACTTTCCTCCCATCTCTTACTCCCAAAACAATGAGAATTAATAATAACTTTTACTACATTAAAGTTCCTGTTTTACAGATATAAGTACACCACACAAGTTTCTGCCTTTGGCACTTGGGCAGCTCACATTCCCCATGTGGATGTGGAGCTGCTCTGTTCCTTCATGCATTCCTGAATCTATGAAAGTTAGATGGTGGGTAGTTCAGGCTAATCAAATTTTTTTCCTCTTGCAAAAATAGGTGGGTTAAAGCTGGTCCCATTTCTGAGTTCCAGGTGTCATGGCCTCAACAGAGTAAGGGTACCCAGGATTCAGGCAGGTCCCATAGGAGCTGTACTCCCAGAAACAGAGCCTTTTCCTACATTCTGTTTTAGAAGGCCTACAATGTGGTCAGCACTTCCCTAGGAGAGCAGGGGGATCTCTCCCTGTACTCACCAGCCCCAGAAGTGCTGCCTACAGCTGACCTAGGGAAGGCTTGTTGGTGTTATAATCTTCCATTACGTGCCTTTTGAAACAAGGCCTCCTTCAGTTGTTTAAGGAAGACAAGTAAGCAGCACCAGTACCTCAACCAGCACCTGTACAGCCTCAGCCTGGTACAAGGGCCTTTTCCCCAGTTTTTAAGGCAGAAACAAATTCACCACTCAAAGCCTGTTCTCAAGTCAAGCACACCTAGAGAGCAGCTTTACTTTGTCAGCTGTGTTACTATTCCCAAGATCCTGCTGTAGGTTATTCCCAGCCCCTCCCCACCTTTGCCTTTTGCCTGCTCTCAGTTCCTTGATGAAGGACAGGCCCTTGCCCCACTGCAGCTCAGGCACAGCTACAGCCCCAGAGGCTGCAGAGCAGTTCCTCTCCCCACACCACCATGGGAACACCAGCAGCAGTGCTGCCTGCCCCACCTTCACCCACCCCCCAGGAATGTTCTGTTCTCCCTGCTCGCTCCACCTTTGTCAAACAGCTTTTCTTAGCAGTTCAAAAGGCCAGGGAGATGGGACAGGGGTAGAAAGGGCAAAGCAGAGGGGCAGGCTCCCTCTAGAAGCCAGACTGAAAGACAGTGTAACTGACTCCTCCAGGCCCAGGACTCTCAATCACTTGTGAAGGATGGGAGTGGAGGTGGGCAGGAGGGAGTCATCTCTGGACTGAACTTCAAGCACGCCTGAGGAGGGTAAGAGTTGTGCCTAGGTCCTCAGCAACTGCAGCCACACTGCACAGAGGGCTGGGAACAGCTCCTGTGTGTACTCTGAGCACACGGTGTACCTGGAGACCGTGCAGTGGTGGCCCAGACATCGGGCATTGTACAGCATCTATCACCTCCAGGCCTAAGCCCACACCCCTTAAGTCACATTGGGAGAGCAGAGAAATAAAGCTTCATGAAGGCCTTTTTAAGAGAATTTTATTTGAGTGGTTCTTACAAAGATTGTTGCAATATGAAAGTCTTTGATAGAAATATCAAGCTGTCTTGTCAAACACACTGAAGTAACCCAAAAATATATTTCAGAGCTCACAGAGCTTAAAAAGAGCAAAGATTATATGCAACCAGAACAAAACATGTTTCTGTATTTCCTACCCATTTTCAGACTTGGCTGAATCCTTCAGCTCTGCCCCACTGCACACATGAAAGCTCATCTGGAAATGCAGAGATGTTTTGTTTGGAAACTGAGACACACCTCACAGTATTTACAAAGAAACTTTTACAGATACAATAATCAAAAGTTACCATCAAGAAATAAAACTCTTCAATCCTTCTATTCTTACCAATTATTCAGCATAAAGCAAGCTGGGTAGCTGTCTGCAGTCAGCATTCAGTAGCTTTTCGGATTTTCCATTTATACAAAACACTAAATATGTCCCTTCATCCAGTCTCTCTCTGATATTACCCTTGAGCAGATCACCCACATTTAGTGAAATGTAAAATGTCTTTGCTGCAATAAAAGAAAGGCTCATGAAACATTAAAAGTGTCATTATGTCCCATCTGCCTTTTACAGAGTACTTGTTATCTATGAGCTACTTCTCAGTTCCTACGGATCACCTTTGTCAATGTACAAGAATTACAAGGCAGAACAAGAAGTCAACAGCTTTGTATACAGTGGAAATGCTAGTTAGGGAGAATGAACACACTGCATTTCTGCTTACTTCATTTTATTTTTAAAGATAGCAGGAAGTGTACACAAAATGACATTAAATCCTTTCCTTTAGTTTTATCTAAATAAAAGATAACTCAATCTTCCTCCAAAAAATACCTATGTACAAAACTGACTAAATTAATCTTCATCGTCGAACAGGAACCAGTAGTTGGGTTGCAGTCATAGAGTCTGGGAAAAGGCTGTGGTATGTTGGAAGAGGTACATACGCTGCTGTAATCATTTTACCTAATCACAAGAAGAAAAAATCAGTATTTGGTCAATTCTGTAATGGATGACTAAATGTAGGCGTGTACATGGAACACTCACCTGCAAACCACCTCCCATGCAACGCATTGACAGCCGCGATGGCAGCAGCGATGGAGGGACATTTGACATACACGTTGCCCTGCAAGACAGAAAAGTGCAGCCTGTGAGGAGTCAGAGACACTTCCCCATCGCTGTTCCTCAGCCACCCCTGGACCTGGCTGTGACAGAGGCACACCCGCTCCACTGGGCACCTGCTGGCATCAATCAGGAACACAGAACAAGCACAAGAGAAGGGGACAGTGGTACTGGCAGGCACTTCCCCTCTGTGGCAGTTGTTGCAGCATTCAATTTTTCTAAATAGGATTTTGCAAGACAGCCCAAACATGCACCTTATCTGCAATCACTGAGCCATGGATGGCTGATCTGCTCCTGAGAGCCTTTTAGAGAGGGGATGGGATGTAAAGGCTCCCAATCACTAACACCATGTGAAAGAGAAGAGCACAAGGGGTCTGGCTGCCCCCATGGCAGCCCTGCTGCCAAGGGCTATACGCCACTAACCTCAACCACATATGTTTCACTCAACATGCAAGCTCACAGCCTGGATTCCCTGTTCCCACAGATGGGAAGGACAAGCAGCACTTCAAGGGAGACTGATACCATAAAAATTCTCCTACATGAACTTCAGCATGTCTGTCTTTACTTGAACAACAACTGGGGCAAAGGGAAAAATCCCATCCCGGCAGGGTAGGAAGAGCCTGAGATGGTTCCCAAGGTGAATGACAGACTGATCTTTGAACTTCACCAGAGACACGTGGAGTTTCCCACCTGCAGATCAAGCACTGTGCCTCCCTAGATCCAGAAAACTGCAACAGTCACATCCAACAAATCCAAGACACACAGATGCCCACAGTAATGTGTGGCATTTTTCTGGCGGCCTGCTTATAAACAGACCATCAGTAATACCCAAACAAGTCAATTCTAGCTGAAACAGATTTTTCAGGAAAACAGTATATTAAGAAACAGACTCCAGCCTTCCCTTTAGCAGTTTTAGTCAGCCTGTATTAACTCTTCCCACTGCAATCTAACTCATCCCCTTCTCATGGGGTGAACCTGAGGTTAGAGGCTGGTGATTAAGGCACTAAGCAATCAATTAACACACACAGCTCTGTTCTCAGCTTCTGCCTGCAAAGGCACCCAAGCTGCTTAAATGCCCAAATGAGGTGCAGCAACACAAAGCTGGGCTTTTCCTTAACACCCAGCAGCACAGACGGGTGCAGTACATGAGCCATGCACTCAGCTGGGACTGCAACTGTTTCATCCACAACAAATCACACCCTCATAGACAACCCCTGACAGCCCTCAGCATGGAAATCTGTCTGGGACAGAGCCCTGAACATGCCATAATCTAAGTCTGGAAAACAGAGTGGTACAATGGAAACTGTATCAGTGGGTATTTTATATCTGGGTCACTAGTGTACTACTATGACAAAACATTTCATTTTTTATGAAACATTAACTCATTACACAGTAGCTTGTAGTTTCTTCTTTTAAATGCACCTGCTAAGGTGAAACAGAATTTTGCAGCTCCATGTGCTCAGAACCTGTGTGAGGTATCTTGAGGGCCGGTGTGGTTTTGGGGGTGGTTGTTTTTCAGGGGGTTGTGCGGTTAATTTTTAATGTTTGATTGTTGGGGGATTTTTTTGGAGGAAGTGTTCTGTGTTGCTGGTTGTTTTGCAGTTTTTTTCTGTCAAAGAACACTTTGTTTTCTCTCAGTAACAAACACACTGTGGGCAATGTTTCTGCCTCTCATCAGTCCAACAGTCCAAGATCACAGCTGTGATCTTGAAGATCACAAGATGCCAGGGAAGGTGGCATGTTGTTTTATGTGCTAGACTGCAGCTCCTATCTAACATCTCTGTAACCCACAAGAAACGGTTTCAGGTGACACTGGGGCACCTGCACAAGACAGCGACGGTTGGTGAGTGCCAAGTGCCTCAACAGGGCAGAACAATCCCACCTAAGCACACCAACCAGAACATGGGTTTCAGCCTTGTACCACAGCATGGAACACAAGAGGACACTTCTAGAGTCCGATGGGTAGAAATTAACTGTGAACCAATCTGAAGACTGAACTTCTGTTTGGGCTGCCAATTCTTTAAAAAAAGGGTTCAAGATGGTTAATCTATTTACAGACCTTCCAGAGTATATACATTCTAAGAGCTGAAATACAGAGAAGAAGTAACCAGTCTGGGGATTATGTAAACAGGGTGAAGTCAGAAGAAAAATATATTCACCTGCTTAAGATGCAGGTATGAATCTGAAATTCAGTCAGCAGCAGCAGCCTTTCTCTTCCCTGTTCTAACTCCAGGTGCTCAGACTGCCCGCTACAAGGCTTTAACGTCATGAGTGACCACAACTGTTCCTAAGCATGGCATGACACACACATTAACCTGCACGCGTAATTCTCTTGGAGCAAGGGCCCTTTCTGCTGAAGCGTGTGCTCTAGAAAGAGGAAACTGAAGTCCCTGACTTGTGGGAAAGGCACAGCTTAAGGGAAATGCCAAATGCCTGAACTGGTCACTGCTTTTCTACAGGAACCTCAGCTTACAAGGTAAACCTGCAAGAGCAGCACCAGAAAGCTGCTCATACCGCATCCAAGTTAGACACAATGATTCACAATAGGAGGGACCACCTACATTCTGCACAAACTAAGAAATTTAGGTTCAGTTCAGGAAAAATTCTGTATTTGTAATGTTCCCCCTAGACAAAAGAGAGCAAGAGAACTCTTCACAGCTGCTCAGTGTGTCCCTCCCGGAACCAGACATACCTGAGCTGAGTTTTTGTCAACGTAGATGTGGATAACTCCTCCATGTTTGTTACATTCCTCGATCACATCATCTTTAATTTCTGTGTCCCAGCCAGCTTCTTCTTCACTGTACAAGGGAAGGAAAAACAGGACAGAGATTATCACTCAGACAAAATCCACCCCCAAAACCCATTAAACACACTCCTGCAACGTTCTGATTTCTTTCTTATATGTTAAAGTCACTGACATATGCCAAACAGACACTGGTAAATCACTTACGTTTGAGGATTAAACATGTTGGAAAGCTGGAAGCACTGTGTTGCAAGTGGTTGTACAGAAGCAGCTGCAGCCAGAACTGTTGTAATGGAAAAAAAAATCCCTATTAGCATATTTAAGAACCTGCTAAGCATGGCTCTAATTTATTCAGCATAATAGAAACAGCTCTGACTAAACAGAAATTAAAGGCAAGAAAGCAAAATTCAGAATCAGACACTATTGATGATAGATACATTTAAATTGATCAATACAAAAACCAGCACATTATGAATCACAGTTGAAGCTGAAAAGTGAAAATATAATCATGCACATTGATTTTGGCAGATTTTCCATTTCAACATGAAAATGCACGCATCTTCATTTGTATCTAAAATGTCTGCCTGAGTTGTATGCCAGTAGCACCTTTAATGCTCTGCTCCTCATGGAAGCCCAGCAGCAGCTCAGGACAGCACTACCTCAGCTGACTGCACAGCAAAGGACAGACACCTTGGGGATTCTTAAACCCTGTTTTAAGCATGTTGAATTATGCTTCCAAAGTGTACCTGCACTTTCATCCCTTGAAAATGCAGACTGTAGGAAACATTCGACAACTGAAACTGCTCTTTCCCTATAACTATGAATTTATTACTTGTCATTTATTGCTGCTCATCGTCCCAGTACATTGTATTAAACGGTATCCCACAGGCTGCTCTTCCATAGGCTTCAGGCTTCTGTCAATGGAGCTGCAAGAACACCCCCTTCCCCATATACTTCAGACATGAAGGGTTGTGCAGTCAGATAATGAGCGACTCAGAGACAGTAAACCCAAAATCCTGATTCTCAAATGACCCCTCTCTAAGGCAGGGAAAACACTCCTACCCAAGCACAAATACCAACCCACACATTTTCTTGGAGTAACATAGGGCTGGGGAATGTTACCAGCACTGGAGAAAATGCTATGAAGAATTTTCAGTTAAAAAANAAAAAAAAAATCACAGCATGATTCCCCACACTTAACTAACAGGATACAACTTCTCAGGTATGGGCAAACCCTATACCAGAAGCATTTCACCTACAGACACCTGAAATAAAATCTACTAATTACAAGACATAGCAAATGCTAGTTTACCTTCATTCTGCTGAGACAGTCTCGTTTGTAAATCTAAAGAAAAACACAGAGATGTTAATTAGTATGCAACACTAGTAGCATCCCTGTATCATCACCTGCAGCCAGGTTGTTCAGCTTGTATTTCTGTGGTTAAGAGCTTATTCCAGTATCTCAACCCAGTCTCACTGTTCCTTTCTGGTTGTGAGTAGTTTCACTAATTTCAGCTTCTGTGCTGGAATATTCTGTCCTTGACAGATTCCATGACCACAAAGCATTTCAAAGAGAAACAATTCCTTAAAAGGACAGACATGACCACATCCTTTAATTGGATAAATGACCAATATCACTCCCATTTTGCTTTTGCTGTGATTGAGCTCCTTCCAAGACATGTTTTATTCCATGAGAAAATAATTACAGTAATTCTGACACGCATTAGAGGTTTGACATCTTTACTACCAGAAAGCAGTTAAGCACACAGCTATCCAAACCTGATATTCTTAAAGCAGTTATCAAATTTCATTTCAAGTAGAGTAAGGCAATACTTCATCTGCTATCCTTTCATATTGATGGCATAATGATACAAGTAACTTTGGTATTTTTCAAATTCAAAAAGTTTTCAAGTATTCAGAATATGTAATTTGCCTAGAAAACATTATTTACTTGTTTTCTACAACATCATTATTGTTTACTTTACATCATTATTATTTATAATATTATTATTTACTTGTTTAACGACACACACTTGTCCCAATTCAAAGTGATGAGAGCAAGCAAATGCAGAGTTTCTAGCTATTCCACGTACATGACTTCAACACTTGACATCTTTGAACTAACAGAAAACTTCAGAATTCAAGAACTGTAAGCATAAGCTCCTTCAACAATGGTTCCATTTAACACACTAGGTGTGAGAAGACTGAAGCAAACCGTCTCCTTAATTCACTCATTTAGAGAGTAACAAAGTGATGAGCACCAAGTAAGCTTCCAAGCTTACCTGGAAACACCTGAATGCACCAGGTATCAACATACTTTTTCCCCTTCTAATAAAATCTCCTCCACAACACTGAAGAACCAACAGGAATAAATGTTTTTTCTCTAGATTTTCCTCAAGTGCCTTTCCAAGTGCCTTGCAAAGAAGAACACGTACCGGGAATCATACTGAAAAGCAAGAGCTGGAAACAGCAAGCTCTGAAGGCCAAGTTGTAAAAAGAGCTGGTTATGTTTGGCATGTTTTCCATCCAGATCTGAACACGGAAGTCCTCACCTCCATAGAATGAGAAATACCACAACAGCAAAGGCTGCCTTAGCCTGTATTCTCTGCAGAAACTGCATGGTTTTGGCCAAATCTGTAACTAATTACCTAGTTAATTAATACTCAGACCCTTTTGAAAACAAAGGTGTTTTTAAAAAATCTGCATCTCTGAACTCTCTCAATTTAGATGAGGACAAGACACTTTTTCCTCTGTAATTCCAATCAATCATGTCCAGCTGAACTTGTCTATGTGGGTCAGCCTGGGGCTCTACAGCCAAATGCTCCAGAATTCTGCACCAAACGTGGTAAACCTGCATGTATGACCAACGCAAATTCTGTCCAGGGCCAAGTAAGATCTGTTCTAAACACAGCAAAGTCAGCTACCACTATCCTGTGCAACAGTTTCATAGGTTAACTATCTACCACCTTTGAAACATAACCCACTGCTCAGATCTTTTATCAACTACCCGGATTCTTTTGTTGCTCGTGACTGAAGAATGGTCCTTTCCTCTCACTTCTAAAATCACTCAACTAAGAAATTCATTGTCACTCTTTACTGCCAACTCATGTTTCTCTACATGCAGTTTTGAATAGCATGCAGAAACCAAAATTAATGCATCAGTCAGATTCAGATCAAAGTAACTTTTTCAATATGTTCTTATATATCACCTGTAAGAGCAGCAAGTTCAGCATGATGGGAGTACATGGTTAGTGTACAGAGAAAGCAGAAATACAGACATGTCTATCAAAGCATTCTGTGTCTTAAAACAGTTTATTTTGAAATCCAGACAGCTTTAAATAGGTCAAAGCCTGCCAAGTATTGCCTACTGTCCCAAGTCATTACTTAGAAGAGAACAGAGACCAAATGGAGGTCCCGGATGATGATACCTATCCTTCCTCTTTTGCAGCACACCATCTAAATTTTTTCCATAAACAGATAGGTCCTTCCACAAGTAAGGAATGTTTTGTCCCACAAAGCATTAAAAGAATGTTCCAAAGGCTGATTATTTTAAATTTCTTATGTTCATACAGAGAACAGGGAGTACACAGCTACAACTGTCCAGCTTCAAATTCTTTTTCCTGCTAGAATTTTCTCCATAGGAATAATGGCCAAATTCTCAGGTCTCCCATAAAACTAATTCTTTATCTTCCCTATTTTAGTTTGATTGATCCCCTCTTGAAGATGGATTATCAGAAGTGTTTGTGAATGTATACATTACATCTCAGATACTCAGGCTTGCCTGCCTCTAGGAACACGGCTGATATTTTAACAAGGCATCATGCTGCCAGGTCATATTCTGGCACCAATAAACCGAAGTATTTAGGTATTTTTTCCTCCTTGGCCATTCTTCCACTGCTAAGGACCCAGACTAAGTGACTGGAATTCAATTCAACCCTGAAGAGGTGAACAATATACAACACCCCAAGAATCTCTTATCTATAGCACCTTATGCGTTTATTCACTACATTCCTACTGCTGACCATTTTCATTCTTGTAAATATTACACAAGACCAGCCTAGCACCACAACTTTGGCTTTAGCAACAGCCTCCAACTTTCCCAGCTTTCACCTGTAAAAAAACCCCTTCTTTCTCTGAGCCAGCTTCTTGACACACCTTGTTCTTCCTTTATTACCCACTTCTCCAATTTAGTAACTTCCAAAGGACAGGAGTCCAAGGATCAGCAAGAAGAGTTCTACTACTGCTCCTCCTCTGCCTAGAAAAGGCAGTTTTATCAAAGACTGTTGGTCTTTAAATGCAGTTTCTGACAGTATGCTACACTTTCATAATATCCTCCAGTTTACCCTTTATTACGACTTCTGAAGGAGCACAGTCTAGTCAGCAACGGGACCAGAATCTGGCCAGACCACATTCTTCTTCCTTCAAGTGTACGTAATTTAGAGTTACATGTTTCAGCTACATACCATATCATGGACTTAAAACATTTATTAACAATACCAGAGATGAGACCTCATGTTTCACACCATGTATTCCCTCACTCATTTCATGGGAGTTTTACTCCTCCAAACTGTTTACATTAGCCTCTTACTTTTAGCTTCATTTCTACCTTAGGAATAATTTTCTGTTTTTTTGAACTACATGTTCCTAGCTTACCCTCCTCAAATTCCAAACTTTATGACCAGTGTCCCAACTACAAACTGAGGCAATGAAATACACAGAAACATCTTGGGAGTAGTTTTCTTTCACCTGAGTCCCACTTTGTTTTTTTTCTTCCTTCAAGAGTTGGTAAGCCTTCATCTATTGCTTTCGTGACTTTTACAATGTCTAACTCAATCTGACTGTTGGCAGACCATTATCAATTATCTTTTTATCTGTTTCCCGAACTAAAAATATTGTTTTATTATCAGTCTCTTTTCCCTATTCTTTATAGGCTGTGTGGTCATTCCTTATTTCTTTTGAGGTAGCTGATCAGCCAGGTTTAGTGTGGAGCCCACACTAACAGACCTTTTCTTCCTTCTGTAGAATAGATGCAACACCGCACTAGCAATGTGAAACAGAAGAAACTTTTCACATCCTGCCTGTTCAAACACCCAAGTTGCTCAGACCAGATGACTTAATTGCCTTGTTTCTTCAACCATCAGTTAGACTTCTTTGTGTATCCTTCCATTTAAATGTGAGCAACTCATGATCTTTGAAGTCAATGGTCATTTCTATTCTCATCCATAACATCTTCATTACTTACCAAATTGAGTTTAAAATAGCATCCCCTCTTCATGAGTCAGTGAGTGTTTGATGAAGAAATTTGTCGGATATCACATCCAGGAATATCTGGGCCCCACCATTATTACTAGCAATTCTTCTCCAATCTGTATCGGGGAAGTTAAAGTCTCCCACAATGACATAATTCCTGGTAGTAATTTTCTCTAACAAGAGTAAAGAGATCTTTAATCCATAACCAAATCTCACTTTGGGGATAGCTCATGACTCTACGGCAGCAAAAAGCTTTATCTTTTTCTGAAGTTATTTAAGTTGCACGTCTGCATTATTCCTTCTGTACAATACAAGTGGAATAAAAAATGCTACCCCTACCACCTTTATTTTTACAGTTGCTAAACATGCATCTTCTTCAAACAGCTGTATTCAGCCTCATCATTTATTTCTCCTCAGCCATGCTTTCTCATGCTGATTCCCCACCACCTGAACCATTCAGCTGTGTCAGACATTTTTGGCCATGATCTTGATTTAGTCAGCTTGGATTTTTTTGACCTTGTTTCAAATGGTGGGGACGAAAAGGACTGGTGTTATTTTAAAACACTACTCTCATTTCTAATTGCCTGCATGCATTTCTACACAAGACTGCCACAGCGCTTTATAAACTTCATTAATGTTGATCTAACTTCAGTGGTGGTTACCTCTCCTTCTCTTTCTGGACTAGATACACTCTTTTCTTGCCACTGTATCTTTTTCATCCTTCTCAAACAGACAATCGACATTTTTCTGTCACTAGCCAGTTCCTTTTCCTTCCAAGGGCACATGTCTAGAACAACTCTATTATATTCTTTTAGCACCTGTCTACAGCTTCACATGTATGCTCTTCTTAAGACTGCACCTGACCTTCAGTAATATGATTCAGATGCATCTCATTAAGTCTGAATCATTTCCATCACAAGCTCTGCTGGAAGGCAAACAACAATGCTGCCTTTTCTTTGCTACTTTCCTTTCCACTTCCCACATGTTCCAGCATCTGGTTATTTGTGACATTCAGATCTTTTCTATTGCTATAACAGTTTCATATCCTTTGTTCTTAGTATTAATCAAAAGTAGCAAAAAAAAAAAAAGTAACCTTCAGGCAGGTTACTCACTGCTCTAGTTCTGAAGACCCCGTGAATAGTTTGTTTTCCAAGCCAGCTATGAACTAAGCAGAAGCAATCACATCCCTCAGCCTCATTCCAGCATACCCACCTGCAGAACACACATCCAACTATAGCCAAATCCAAGCAACACACATATTCCCTGACATAAAATGTCTTTCCTTACCAAGACATACGCTGTAAAAACACTGCTGCCATCTTTGTGATGTGTCCCCCATAAAGTCCTAATAACCTTCCTGCCCCTCATACAGCTCTGGTTTTTCTAAAGGTGTCAATCCCCTTCCAATTCTGAGCCTGTAATTTTTAACAGTCAACACTTATACTGCAGTAGAACATACAAATCCCCACTAGCACAGAGAACAGTAAAGAGATAAAGGTTTGGGACGAAAAACAACAGACTTGCAAAAATATGCAGAGTGAATCACACCCATCCAAATTGTGATATGCTGCTACTAGTAATTTGCTTATGGATTTGCAGTGTTTTACACAGTGCTGTAAAACATGCTGCAATACCTGTGTTCTCATTTTAAAAGATCAAAAAACATAGTTAAGTACCTCTTGTCACAAATTTATAGAGTAACTTAAAAATATATACATAGGTCATAATTTCTTACCTGTCACAGCTCCGAAGGCCAAAGAGCCGCTCATCTGCAGAGCCTGCTGTGCAGCTGGAGGAATCTGCAAACCAGTACCTGGAACAGAACACAGAGAGACCTTGAAGCAAGTCTTTCACTCAGTTAGGGATGCAGTAACAGAAGTATTAGAAATCTTACTGTTGTCAAAAGATAAAAAACATTATGCATTTAAAAGTTTCATACATTTATCCTAAGAGTTCTGTGGAGCGTTTTAATTCAAATTCTGCAAACTTTTGTATGTTTACACACTTGTTATTCAATGTTGCATATACCTTCTGCAAGTCTTGCCATCAGCTGAAGGCGACCAGTTGTTCCCAAGTCAATTCCAGTCCGTTCCAACTCATCACTGTCCAAAAATGAGCTAGCACTGGAAGCATCAGTACGCTCAGTTACATGTCCAACTTTCATTGGCCTCCCAGCCAGCTCAAATCCATTAAGTTGTTCCAGGGCCTTTTTGGCACACTCAGAGTCTGAGAACTGTAGATTGGAAAAACAAATTCAGTAATACTGCCTACAGGATTCAGCAACAATTCTACTGTATGTAACATCCACCATTACGCAAATAGGAGAAACTCTTTAAGATAATAGCAACAAGCTAACATAAATGTGGTCTGTATTTTTCATTTAAACCAAACGCATATTTTGGTATTTACTTTCTCATAGTTAGGTACTATATTTATAAACATATTGCTGAAGTTACAGCATCTAGATACTGCAATCAATAGAAGTCATGGCTGCGGTTCTCTTTCAAGAGTGACACTCACTTCCTTTGCAACCCTGCAACTGCCATGGTATTTACTGGTTATTCCTAAACAGATGTTCTGCTTTATGCTGCGAAACATCAAAATAAACATACAAGCATTTTATCAGTGTTAAAACCGTCAAGTATGAACTATATAGTAAGTTTGGTTTCATTTGTGTCCACGTGCCAGAGGTCCCAGCTGAGACTTTTTTCCCCATGACAAATTGCCAGGTCAGTCAAGAAACTCAAGTTCACAAAATTGTGTACCTGAGGGTAAAGAGGAAAGATGTTTTCAACTGAAAGTTTCAGCCTCTAAAATTTTATTTCCCCTAAAAAACTCAAATTCAATTATTTCCAACTATAAAAAACACCAGTCTTTACACTAGTGTCTTTGCCTGCAGAAGGTAGCATTTGCTTTTGCAGGCACTAACTACAAAGGAAACTATTCCCATCTAAACACATTCATTGCTCATTCAGAATACCCAGGACACCGTCAGAAACAAAGAAAAAGGTCAGTGCTGCATCCTGCAACACGACACTTCTAAAAGGAGCCCTATAAAGTTGCAACTCAGTAGCTACTATGTATATGTAACAATTCAGATTATCTCAGTTTATTATGTTTAGATTGCTACTATATAACCACACAGATATACCCAGGAGGTTTACATCTAGAGATACTCTCCTACATGGGAAGGTTACACTCAGAAATTGTCTAAGAAAGCTGGCAATTCTAGTCATACCGTGATGAACCCATATCCTTTTGAGCGTCCAGTTTCACTGTCCATCATGAGCTGAATACTTTCAATCTAAAGATAAGAATTAAGCTATTTATTATCAAACATTTTGGAACAAACCCCGAGTTACCAGAACACAACATGAAAACAGCCCTGTCAAATACACATACATGAATGTGAAACTACTATTCTTTTTAAATCAGTTTTTCATTCCTTCCTCATTTCAAAATTAGTATACAGAGAGTTAAATAGATACTTGGACAATAAGACAGAAGCAGGTAAACGTAAGGGTTTTGAGCTCAGCTACAGGCAGAGGCTTGGTCCTGATGCAGAATTCTAGCAGCTAACAAGCACGCAGCCATGATCAGATCCTAACACGCCCATCATAGCACCTCATATGCTGAGAAACTCTGTTTTACAAGATAAGGAAAGCAGTTTGCATGACTGACCAGGGTCTTTAAGAAAAAGCTGTATATTTTAATAAATACTGGTATATGGGATATCCTAGAAGTTTACAATTACTGAATTTAAAACACATTGATGAGTTATCCATTAGCGATAAAGTCGCATTGGGAAGGACTGGAGTGTACAAAATAAGAAGGAAAGATCTTCACAGCTCTTCATGTAAGCCTGCTAAACTACTTTAATCCTGCCAGACCTTGAGGGGAAAAAAAAAAACAAACCCAAACCACAAGAATAGCAGCCACATGGATTAAAATTTAATCAACTGTAGCAATTTTCCAGGGTTTTGCACAGGAGATTTAAAGGGATACACATACTGAGTCTGAATAAAGCCTGTGGAAAGCGTTGCTACTACATGTATGAGGCAGAGTTCATATCCAAAGAAAGTATGCAAAAACCTCAAACATTAACAGATTCCCTTTTCCCCCATTAAGAGGCATATAGAATATCTAACTTTTCCCCTGTCTAAATGATATATACCCCAGTACTGTAGCACAATAGGTCTAATACTTATTTCCACTGCTCACTTCCATAATTCTCTCTACATAAACTTATTACCATGCTGCATCCTGCTGCCCAATGCTCAGGAGTGAGAATGGGCCCAAGTCAGAGCTGTACAGGACACGCTGCTAGTTCATCGTCTTAGTATCAGCTAAAGTTGCAGCAGAAGTCCTCAGAAACAGATGATAGACAGTACTACACTCAGAGACCTCAGGCCCAGTTCTGTGTTTTGTGCTTTAATCTGTGAAATGGTGCTCCCATTCACAATTCTGGAAGGGAAAGATATTACAAGCTGCTGGAGCAGGATACAACATAGGGAATTTGTTTGGTTTTGGGTTTTTTTTCCCCCCGTTCCTTAATTTCCAGGTATTCATTGAATTCTGAGCTTTGACAGACCTGCCATTCAAATTCACTGGACATCATCACAAATCCAAGTTCTCATCTGATCTCCAACACTACCCACATACCTAAGGCCTGTGGATGCATGGGCATAGCAGTGCAAGAAAGCAACAAGCATTTTGTGAGTACAAAGCTGAATTATTTCTGGAAGGTGCCAGTGCTCTACAACTAAGCTACGCTTTTCTAATAAACTACTCTAACACAACATGCCAAATTAAAGTTTACCCTGCCAAATGGCTCGAAGATTCCTCGAAGCATATCTTCAGTTATGTTGAAGTGTAATGATCCCACATAGAGCCTCATAGGGCCAGCACTGCCCTTCTGCAGATTATTTGCCATTGCTGCTGCTCTGTTTTTCTCTGCCTAAGGTAAAAAAAAAAAATTATCTTCTCTAAGAAATTAATAAAAGCCCCTAACATAAGAGGTATATATCTGTCAGATCAAAACTAGAAGCTTCACCAAACGAACAGAAGCTGTTGGATGATCTGCAGTCAATTTCACCAGACTTGAACTTAAGAGCTACAAAAGCCAAGACCATGACCAAGTACAGAGACAAGAGATTCCAGAAGCCTTTAAATTGAACACTTTCATGCAGAATTCTGGCTTCTACCCAATAAATTAATGTGGAAAGCATACACAATATAGCCTTCAATTCTGTAACAGTATTAAAAATTTCTTTACAACTACTTGTTTAAGATCTGTATTTTCCTAATCCCTTTATATAACTTTGAATCACTTTGATTTGCCTGTTGTCTCTGGGAAAGAAAAGTCCATTTACAAGTAGCTTAAATAATCATCCTTGTTAAGGTTTTCCAAACATACAGTGGTAACCAAATTTTCCAACATTAAGTTTCTCATCAAGATACAAAGATGTAACTCTGCATCAACAAAAATGAGGCTTACAATTCCTTACCTGTGATGCCTGTACTATGATAGGTACACCCAGGACTCTCTGTCCAGTCAGTCCTATTGCCAGGGGCACTGAACTAACATCAACAAATTCAACATAAGCAATTCCCTTTGAACGTCTGGAATTTCTATCTGAAATCATTCGCACATCACGAACCTGAAAGGCAAGAATAGAGATGGAATGGAGATAGCCTTAGAGATAAAGGAAAAAGCCTAATGCAGCCTATTTCTCAGACAGGTATTAATACTGAGAATAATGTGCCAAGCCAACATCTTTAATTATGCTGAAAATCTACAGCAGCCTACACCTTTTTTTAACAAACATATCCCAAAGGCAAACTAGCATTAAACCTGCTGTTTGAGGTCAAATATAGTATGTGACAGAACTCACAGCACTCTAATACTTTATGCCAGAACCTTACAGCTGATAGAACAAATGAAGTTTTTCCAACTTAGAAGTTACACAAATTTTCAAATTACACTGTAACTGACAGACCTATCTGAAAAAAGAAAATAGGAAAAATGCAGTTGTTTGAGTCAGAATTGCATCAACACCTCTTGTCTCACACCACATGAACAATGACCTACTGAGAAACTACATTTTCATGTTCAAAGCTTTTAATAATTAGTTCATCATTAATCCCCCTCTGCACAGGTATAGGAAGCTCCAGAAAGCCATGCTTACAATTCTGAAAAAACACTGGTCCTGTACTCAAGTTGTACTGGGACAGCCTGAGGCAGTATTCAGAATCACTTTAACTTCCCTATCACTTACCTTCCCTACTGTGGAGAAAAATTCTTCCAGGTCTCTTGGTCGAATTCTTGCAGCCAACTGCATGCAGAACACAGTTCGAGCATCCCTCTCTTCGGGGGTAAGATTATCAATAGGTTCTCTGGAAAGAGTAAAGTTCAGTTAAAAAATAAGCTGAATTAATATGATTCATATCCAGACCACACATGAAACACTAAATGATCCGTACTTCACAGCCTGATGGGAAAAAACATGCCTGCTGTATTAAAAATGCAGAGTTAAGAACTGAAGGGAATACCAAATATTAACATGGTAAGTTATTTACTTTTATAACATGACTGAATATCCTATTTCAACTGTGAGCATCAAATATGACTGAAAAATTCTATTTTATGTACAGAAGCCCAAACTAAACAGAGGTACCATTTTGCTACTGTCCTGAACTGGTACCAGGTACCACTACGGAGCTTGCATCAAAAAGATGAAAGGACAAGAACACAAAGGCAAACAGGGTCAACTGGCACTGACCAGTTGTCCAAGTTCTCAGACAAGTAGTGTGAGCTAGGCTTTGCCAACTCACATCCTGCATTTATCCAGTCACTTTATAGTCACTACAGCCACTGTATAAAACAATACTGACATCCACGTAAATAGAACTCCCAGTCCTTATTTCATAGTTTCAGCTTGCTAACCCATAAAAAAAGTATGGATAGTGAATAATTACTTTGATCTTTGACATATTAAGAACTAGAATAATTTTATTTCAATATTGAACCATTAGCTTAAATTAGATGCACCACTTTGAACGTATTAAAGCTTGAAATCTAAACAAATCTGACTTGTACTCAAGTACAAGTTACACAAGAAGTAGCATGGTGGATCCTGGATTGAGTTTCCAGCCATGTAGTATGTATTTTTATTAATATAATGACATAGATATTAATCACTGAGAATACACAATAAAACTTTAAGCTGAATTATCTCAGTAAGAGTTGCCAGTCACTGAAAAATAAAATGAGATTGGTTAAATTTAACTGCATTAATGTAAGAGAATAATCTCATTAGCAGCTATCTAAATCCTATTCCCTTAAATGAGAAGCCTAAGAATGGATAAACAGCTCCTGGGTTGCAGAGGCACATAGCCTCTCTACAAATAACACAAATAAATACTGAACAGCAAAAAGAAGCACTTGTACTTTTCCATTCCATACTCTAAATTAAGTACAATTTACCAGAAAAGCTAATTTAAATCACAATTAACGGAGAAAAGATTGAGAATACAGAAACAAAACAAACAAAGCAAGACTCGTTTTGCAAACTGACATTATTTACAACCTTTTATGACATGGGGAGAAAGCAACATATTATCAATGTCTTTCTCTCATTGGTTTTCTGAATGAATTTCAGCATCACTTATGAGCGTAAGCCGCAGAGCAAGTAGTGATGCATTATTTCACCATCACTTTTCCAACTCCAACTGGACAAAAACGAACAAGCAAACCCAAACACACGTAAAGAGTCATACCTAACAGGGCTTTTGTCTTTTCTGAAAGGGCTTTTGCTTCTGGAGCGACGTCTGCTAAAAAGAAAGATCAACAAGATTACAAGAAAATCTTCAAACACACCACCCGATTCTAAACAAAACCTACTAATGATGTAATTAAAAACAGAGAAAAGTCAAATACCTTAATTTGATGCTGTGAGGCAGACCAATCTTCCCTCTGATGGCACTGTTGAATTTTGGACCAGAACTATGGCAAAAGAAAAGACAAGACATCTGAGTACTTGAATTCAAGACTTCCTGCCTGTACTCACATTACACTGCAAGTGCTCACCCACCCTTGCATCTGAACTTGTCAGTATTTCCATTAGCATCACCCACAGCATGCGTAAGATTATCAATAGGTTATCAATACATGCAGCACTCCAGACCATAAGGCACAGAAT
The DNA here is from genome assembly GCA_013397175.1 of Platysteira castanea. Taxonomy (NCBI): domain Eukaryota; kingdom Metazoa; phylum Chordata; class Aves; order Passeriformes; genus Platysteira; species Platysteira castanea. The sequence continues at coordinate 139,483 of VYXC01009639.1, forward strand.
ATGATTCCCTCTCACTTTCACCTACATCACAAAATCCCAGAATATGCAGGACTCTTCATGAGCCAGTCAGTCATGGCACATTTTTATGTGAAAACTATTCTAAGCTACAGCTACTGTTGTAACCATTTTCACCTGGTTTTTTGTCCACGTGCAAGTTCTACATAGTGATGACTGCAAAGCGTGAAGCTCATTGCCTGGAACTCAGCCTCAGAGCTGTACGCCAAGTGGTGCTGGCAGGATTACTTGCTCGAGTGTAACATTTAAAAATCGAAAGTTCCATGAAATTTCAGGTGCCAGAGGAAACCAAAGTGGCCCCCTGCAGACACCTGCAAGGGACACATTCACTAATGTTGTCTCAGCTCTCACCACGAAAGTGCTACCAATATGTCAATGAAGCTTCCTTAAAGTTCCTAATGGCCACCAAGCCACTGAAGCAGTGAACCCAGCAGTTAGCTGTACATGGACACGTAACCACAAAAGGAATCCAATCTCTTGACTGAATCTAATTTAATTCTCCAGGCATCACAGAGTCTGTTAGAACAAATTGCAATTTGCCCTTTGCTTCCATGCTGAGGACAGTCCTCTCGCTAGTTAATGGGGCACACAGGAACAGACTGTGACATGAGCAGTTAAGATTCGTCCTATCGTGTTCTCCCTGAATTTGATCTCCTGGTAGAGAGTTGTTCAAAAGGCAAAGAACAACACCTGTTAACATTCTTCCTGTATCTCCACCAAGCGCAGAGGCACTGCTGCACAGACTGAATGCTGTGCACTGGGCTTTGGCTTTCCATCTGTACACAATTGATTCTTTCTGCTGTGGCTACAAATTGATGTGAAACACCCTGAAAGACACGGCAGGCCGAAGACATTAAGCAGTCTTTCACTAAATCCATTTGGCCAGGCAATTTGTCTGAAAAACGTCTTCTTGCTCCTCAATGGAGCAGTAATGCTTATAGTTAAACTCTGCATCCACCACAAGGAGGAGGATGCCATTTTTTAAACATGTCATGACACAGGTGGAAGTAGTGGGCCAAGATCCAAAACCGTGCTGGCCAGGTTAAAGCAAGGGAAATATGGCCCTGTACAACACTGGAAAAAAAAATAAAGAAAAAAGACCATTTAGAAACTACTTATTAAGAGAAGATAACTACTTATTAAGAGAAAATAAGACATAAAACACAGGCACATGTTGAGATGAGATCACTACTGATCAAAACCAGACTTTTTTTTGCCTAGGATAAATTACTCAATTTCCTGCTCAAGTCCAGACAAATTATTGCTGGGAGTGTCCATTCAGGGTCTTCAATATCTATGGCACAACTGCAAAAAGCTGCATCTGGAAATACTGGTGCTAATTCCAGAGGCTAGCTTCTTATCAGATATGGGATTACCTTGCACCTTCACATCTGATGTAAAACATGGTGCTCTCCATTTCAATTCAAATGCAGCCAGACAAACCAATTACAGTGACTCCAGAATACTAACATGCAGACCAATTAAACAATAATAAATAAATAAGATCATGAGTTTTCAAGGAAATGGTGAAAGAAATATTGTAAGTATTTGTCCAAATCCAATGAAAAACAAAACCAAAACGCAAACAACTGAGAAGTCAGAGTTTTCAAATACATGCACGGGGGGGGGGGAAGAGATAAAAAAGGGCAGGGGAGACCAACAACCCACCACAACTCCAAAAATTTCCATTTTCACTCTTGACTAGTACTATCTTTGAGAGCAACATTAAGAAACCCCAGACCAGTGGAACAGACCAAGCAGAAAGCTGCCTAGGGCAAGATGAGAGCCCAAGTTAACTTCTCAAAATCCCTTTTCAACAGTACTCTCCCTGTGTTTTTCTAATGAGACTTGCTTGTAAAGCTGTAGATCTCAAGTTACGTTTCTTCTTTGCTTCTACTGTCTCTACAATTGTTGCCCAGTTCCTGCTAACCTGTACAGAAGCACCATGTCACAAGCCATTAATGTCTATGGCTAGGAGTCACCTTCCTTGTAAGCCGAAGTCCTGTGTGCAGTCAAAGCACACACTTTCACAAAACCGATGTGACGCCACATGGCCCAACTACGGTCAGGTCAGAAGACAGCCAGCAAATTATCAGCTTTTACCTGCTCATTCATATTCAACACTTCAACAACACAATGTTAGACAAGGCAAACTTTGGCTAACAAAGTCCAGGAGAATCACAATGAACTTTGAGTTGTCATGCAATAAACCTGTTTTCATAACAGCTTTGTCTAAATTCTTGGTTTCTAACACAATGTTAGACAAGGCAAACTTTGGCTAACAAAGTCCAGGAGAATCACAATGAACTTTGAGTTGTCATGCAATAAACCTGTTTTCATAACAGCTTTGTCTAAATTCTTGGTTTCAGAACAGAAACAGGATGGTCTAAGTGACTTCTACTGTATGGGCTGGGATTTGCCTGGCAGATGTCTAAGCAGGACTACTCTGTCAAGTTCTTTCTCCTAAGAGACCTAATGATACAGCTATGTAGCTCTTTGGGGACAAAATACATGAAAATAACATTAGAAAAAAACCCCTGTGAACACTAACCAATGCAAGCAAGTCACCTAATTTTAAAAAATTAAAGCATTTAACCACAATCTCAAGCCTGAAGTGACAAACTTGAAGTTTTCAGGTTCTCTGTAGCACTCTCTTCTCCTTTCCCTTCAGGATTACCTATACTAAACTCTTCTCTCACTATTGCTGAGATGCCTCCTAATTGTTCCCAGTAGCAAAACCATCTGTTTGCAGATACCAAGCTTGAAAAGGAGCCTTTATAAAGCTAATGAGAAAGATCACAAGGAGGAGGAAGAGTGAAAAATAAGATAAAATAGAAGCCATAAAGCATTTTGATCTAGATGCTGCAGTGAGCTACAACCCTGTCAGCAGTAACTCCAACCCAGAACTATCAGAACAGCCCCACAAGGAGAGATTCCAGAAATAAATTCTCCAGCCAGCAAGAGTACTCTGGCAGTCACTTTTGAAACACTGAGTTTATGGCACAGATACAGAGAAGACTTCTTCAAATGAAATCCCAGTTTTGGTAGATCCAAAGGTGGCTGATGATGGGGGAGGCTCAATCTCCAAAAGTTTTTGTCTCCCTGAAATTCAGCACCTGTTACACAGATTTAAAGGTGGGTCTCTGCATTTGAAGAGCCCTGAACAGGAAATGAAGAGCTCTCCACAATCGCATCTTCTGAGGTCCTTCTCTTTCACACCTTTTGAGCCAAAACAAGAATTTTGGAATCACATTAGCATGGTTATCACTTTAACAGGACCATCCATCATCTACAACTGAATGACAGCAACTGCTTGCTGATTGCCAACAGTCAACACCAAAGCTTCTGGGATACATATGCTTGCCCTATACCAGTTTTCCACTAAACCATGTAAACACACTAGAATTGTACTTGGCTAAATGAAAGCAATGATTTGGAAACTGAAGCGGAGAACAAACTATCAAATGAATAACACAACCATATATCCTCAGAGTATACTAGATTATCTCTGCTGACATACTGCATTGTGTGTCAACACCAGAGGTATCACCCAGAACAGCTATGGAGGAGTGTCAGAATAGCAAAAAAGACTCGTTGCAACCATTCACCTTCCTGGCATAACATACCTCGTGCATTAAAACAGGCATGGGTTATTGTAGTAACATCAATACTTTCAACCTCTACTTGAGGAAATTATTTTGGAAAACCAGAACACTGGAACTCCCAAATTTCTCCAGGTGAAAAACCTTCTCACCCAGTGACAACAAGAAAAACAAACAACAAAACCCTCCAACACAGCTGGGAGAATGCAGTAAGTCCCAACTACAAAACGAGACAAAGGACATCCTCTTCACACAACACTGCACTGGAGGTGAGGAGACCAGCAAGCTCCATATACAGAAGGCTGAAGTTTTTGATCAAGGTCCTGTGTATCTTGAGCCACAACAGTAGCACTGGCACAACCAACTAGCTACACTGTAATCTTACAGGTGCAACAGTTGTAGGAAAATAAGCCAACTCTGCACTGCTGAAATCTTTACAGCTGAAGCCCAGAGCAGTGTACAGAGGCTCTGACACTCAAGACAAAGGAAAAGCAGGGCTGATATATATTATGATCCCCACGGTACACTGATGATGCACAGGATGCCACTGCACCTTAGAGGACCCAGGAATTGCAGTAGGTTTTCATTATGAAAATGACAACATCCAGGTGACTTAGCACAAAGTGAGACCCTGAGACCTCAGGAAGTTTTGTTTGTAGCCCAAGAGTACAAAAAGCCCTAAGAAAAACATTCATGTGCATAAAATTGCACAAGCCTACAATTTATCAGAAGGTAAACACTGTCTGCTCAAACATCTTGAGAGATTTCTCCTTCATGGATGACATTATATGTCATGAATAAAAAAAATACATCCTTTTCAAATGCCTTCTTTTTACATGATCTTGCATTCCAAGACTTGGCAAATATGAGACGAGACCTGGACAATAGCAGAGACAAAGAGCAGCCTCAGGTAATCAATGACAGTCAAGCATTCAGCCCAGTTCTCACTGTGTTTCTGCAGAAAGAGGCAATGGGAAGCAAAGGGGAGAGCCGCAGTACAAACCATCAGAAATGATACTGATGAAAAAACATCTTTTGAGAATTGATTTACAAATGCTTGGAACTACCTATTGCTGAAGTTCTATCAAGCTAAATATCTGAGAGGAACAAAAGAATTCTTGTCAGCCTCTGAACAAGCTGAGAAAAAGCAGGGCAACTATGCAACACACGGGCATCACTAAGACAAGATGCTTCCAGTTTGGATGCACAAACATGGGATGTGTTTGTGTGAGTATTCATTTAGGGAGTTTAATGCTTAAGAATAGCAAGACAATAAAAATCTTTAGTAATACAAAAAAAAAAAAAAAAAAAAAAAAAAAGGGGTTTGTGAGCCTGTAAACCATCAAGTTCATATACTTAATACAGTTAGGACACAGAGAGAATTTGGTTGCTATACTGATCTTGTGCTAAACTTTGTTTTCCAGCCAGCTGCACACATTCTTTCATTTGGTTTTCCATCTCTGTGTTTGGCTAAGAACGAAAACCAGAAGACAAATATTACTGTCCTCTCTTCTGCACTCTGTATTTATTGACACTCTTCAAGCTTAACCTCTCACCTTCGTTTCTAAGATAATTATTGACCAATTTAGAAAGCAGAGTGAAACTTTAACCTTCCACATTGTAACACTGAAGCAGCACACATGCAACTCTAAACAAATAACCTACTAGGGACTCCTATAGCGGCCTCTGAATCTGCGATCTCTACTTCTAGACCGGCTGCGTCTGCGTTCTTTGCTTCTGCTCCGTTTCCTTTCCCGGCTTCTGCTCTTTTTCCGTTCCCGATCTCGGCTCCGTTTGCGTTCCTTACTTCTGCTCCTCTTTCTGTCATGGCTTCGACTTCGGCTCTTGCTCTTTTTTCTCCTGTCAAAGAAAAGTACAACTTCAGTTACACACGTAGCTCAGTGTTATTTACCCCACGTTCCACAGTTCCTCTTGAGGTCACAGACATTGACAGAAAAAGTTTCTACCTGTTGGTATTTACACTTTTTTTTTGTTAAATGGGTGGCTAAGTATATCAGCAATCTTCTATTATGAGCCACATCAAGTCTGCAACAGCACATTTTTAAATTTTTTAATTGCTAGAGAATGCTTTCAGGAGAGTAAAAGGACTAAAAAAAACCCAATTTTTTGTGTTAGATCTAGTACACAGCTGTTGCAGTACTTCATGTGGAGTTCAAACATACTTTAAACACAGCTTCATGATTTTAAGAATAAATTATATATAGCAAAGTAAAACAAAACACAACAGAAATAGAAAGGAAGAGGCAAGTCTGGGGGAAAGGAAGGTTGTTTCCTCTTAATACTCCCTGCCAACTGTCTATAACGTGCTGCTTAAGAGTTTTGCTTCCTACTTGCTACTCCCACTCATAAGTCACTTGCTTTTTTAAGTCTATGGCTGTTATATGTTTGGGGCAAACTGCAGATTTTTGTAACTTTACCCATTTGCTTGTAAAATTGAATCTTCTAAAACCTGTATGTCAATTATACCTTATATTTCAAAAATAGTGAGCAACTGTTCCATTACTGCATCTGGGTTATTCACAAATTTCTTCCTCCATCTCAGCCTCAGACCACCAAAGCTTACTCCTAGTTTCTAAAACACATCTGTATATATATCTGTTTCTAAAATATATCTGTACGTATACATAAGACACACGTTAAACAGATGCTCAAGCCATTACTTAAGACAGCAAAAAATTTAAATATGCTGAACATACCAAGTCTGTATTTTAATCTGATGCTAAGTAAATGTTTCCACAATTTTGATGACATTAGCTGCAAAGGCTATTAACCACATTTGTAAGCAAAGGAAAATTTTCAAATTGCTGCAATTGCAAATACCAAGCTTTTTCAATTTATTTCCTAAATACTACTGACATGGATTCACAAGTCCACGAAAATCAGCAGCCTCTCCTCAAATGTAGAGAGCTGAGAAAATACTTACTTCTTGCTGCGTTCTTCGTGGCCATTGGCACTGCTCAATTTGTTCTCATCCTAAGCAGGGTTGATAGAAGAACATCGTGAGGACGAAGCGGAAATATTTCAAGTGGTCAAAGGGTAATGGGAATAGGAATAAGAAAATAAAAAACAAAAATTTTAATACTAAATTACTTGTTTACAGTTTAATGTAGAAAGCTTTAGAAAATTTAGGTAGGCATGTTTAACCACTTTGCTGCTTAAATTTAAGTCATTCAATTACAAAATACAAGACTTACATCATTTTAAAGTGTGTATTAAATTGTAGATACTTCCTTACATGGTTTAGAGAGCAAGTTATCCTGTAGAATTCAGCACTCAAGTGGCTAAATGTTATTTCTATAAAATTTAAGAGGAAGTTTGAGGTGTTTGTGAGCCCCTCTGATTAGTACCAAGGCTATCTCTGCCTAAGCCCCGTGGCTACACTAGCAGCCAGCCACTATGGATTTCCTGTGACCGATGCCATTCCCGAGATCTTCACTCATTTTCGTTGAAGGGTTGTAAGAGCTTGATGTCACCTCTGTCACACATCTCGCCCTGAAGCAAACAGGGATTCACACTGCTTTAGTAACGTCGACTCCCAAGAAAGCCATCAATAATCCACCAGTCCAGCCTAAACATTCCCTATTTCCATACCTGTTTACATGGAAAATATCCATGTTAAGCCAGGACACAAGAATTTTAACACAACAGTTCACAAATTTCTCTTCAAGATGTAAACATAATGGCTAAGTATTACATAAACTAAATATACCACTTAAAACTTACGAATGCTCATCCAAAATTCATGACATAGTTGTAATAAACACTGCAAAACAGACTAACAGTAGCTGCTATATAACTTATATACTGGCTTTACAGTTTAATCACATTGGTTACATCAAAAGTACAATTTCTAGGCGACTTAAACTTATATACATTTCTTTCAAAATCAGTGCTAAAGCATGCAGTCTGTTAACACTTCACCACCATCGGGTGGAAAACAAAAAAAGACAGTATTCATTTGCTGCTGGTTTAAGTGAAAGACATCACTAAGCTAATTGATAAAAATTCCACACAAAAATTGACATTTCCTTATTAAACAACTAGGACAGAAGAATACAAGAGCTTATTTTAGAATGACACCACAGACTGTGATACTGTCTTTTACTTCCTAAGAACATTCTATTCAGGGATCCAAGAATTTCTGTAAATTCGTTCACTCAGCAATTGATTTTCATCTGCCCTGTTGAAAGATTAACCGCCAGCAGCCTTCTGCATTAAAAGCAAGTCCCACTCTTCTTGCACTGAGCAGATTGTTCAAATATTTATTTGCCATGGGACTGGTGAAAAGGTTATTCTTGGAACCCTGCTGTTTTCCCAAACCACTGCATTCACCTTGTTGCTATATCAAACTAGACTTTGGAATTTTAGAGGAAAGGTTTTAGGATTTTGGTTTCTGGAGGTTGTTTTGGTTTTGTTTTGGTTTTGTTTAGTTGGTTTTTGGGTGGGTTTCTTTTGTTTTGTTTTGATTGTGTTTGGTGTTGGTTTTTTTTTAACCTAGGGGACCACGGTACAGCGATACGTCACTCAATTACTACCTTATGATTGACAGTTCACACTGGAATCAAAGGTGAATTCATGGGAGTAGAGGTGAGATATCGTTAGGCAAGTCTACAAAGAGAGATAGATGGGCATTTATTCATCACGCTGAAGTGAAACTACTGCACAATATAATTACATTAACAGTATATATTAACTTGAAAGTTACATGTAATGCACGTCCAATAAGATAAATCATGAGGGCTCCAGGGATGTTAGTTTACAGTTCAGCAGTAGTTTCATGAATAATGCTAAATTAAGGTAAACAGGACCTCACTGGCATATTTTTTCTCACCTTCTTGTAAGGAGCTTCAAGCATTGCTTCAATATCAATATCATCAGCCATGTTTTCAGGACACCTGAAAGAAGAAGCAAATTCCACCTGAGTTGGAAAACACCCTTGCGCTTTATATCCCAAAAGCTTTTGCTTAAGAGGTTCGCTGCACTGGCTAAAATTCACGAAGCAGGGCTTCAGTAGGTATTTCCAGCAAAAACTGGAATGAAGCTTTGTCCAGTGAGATGATAGCAAATGTGTGCAAAGTAATTACAGCTGCAAACAACAAAATGTGATTGAACACCATTAGCCAGAAGAAACCCCGGAGGTATTCCACCGATTTCTTTCAAAACAAAGAGCACAGCATATTTATGACACAGAAACACAGCTCTGGTGGCCATCTTGAGAAGTGCTAGAGCTTCACCAAAGGACAATGAACCACCAGGCAAACCTGTTCACCACTCCTAGCCTTTGCCATCACCATTTATCAACCCCAGGATGTGGACACTGTGGTGCTTTAAGAAATGCAGTCTCCTGCATAACAAGGGCCACAGGAAAACAGTTATGATTCTAGCACTGAGAGCTACTACAGCATGCACAAAGTCCATCCAGTCTGGAACTTCTCAGACAAAAAAGATCCACTACTTGACAGGTTACTTGTCAGGTAACACTTGACATCACAAACATTTTGCGTTTAGTTGCTCCTCTTATTTTCCAATTTCAATACCTTAATACAATTTTATGTTCACTATATTCTGAATCACTTTGACACTTGATTTCCTCTCCCTATGCAGGTATGCTATTAAGCAACTCTCAAGACTCTTGGCATTAAACTTTGATATTCAACTTCCTCAAATCTCTTAGTGAAAGCTTCTCTTTTCTTTCTTAAGCTCAAGAATGGCCAGTCCTCTAGATCCAAGTCTGACAGCCCAACAGTGAAGATTTCCTTGCGTGTGCACAATAAAATGGATTTTTAATCATACAGGGTAGTTCTTCCACCTCTACAGGCACTGTTGCAGGAACTGTGCTGTCCTGAAACTTGGGCAGAATAATGAAATTGCTCCAACAAGTCAAGATCCTTTTAACTGGCCACTTAAAATGACATAATTGAGAATGCTTTACAAGAGCTGCAGCACATCTCACCCTGGCCTACGAACACATTCTAGAATAAAACACAATCCTCAAGCAGGATCACAACACTGGATGTTCACAGTCAATAACTTAACTGAGGCACACTAACCTCATTTTCAAATTATTACCTGCTGGGCTACAGTGCTATCAGTTACAGATATGAGCATCCCTCATTTAATTGTAATGGCTCAATTTTACTTCTCACTACAGTATTTATATTCAGCTTTTCAAGCCATCTACATATATGCATGTGATTTAATTCACCGCTGTTCTACATGTATGCAGTATAAATAGTACATCAGTATGACTAAGGGCCATGAAAAAGCCAAACCCAGAATTCGACAAAAAAAAATTACCAGTGGTGACAACTCCCATCCAAAATTACAGTTTCAGATGTGTAACTTAGCCAACATATCCAGCTACACTTGGAGAGGAATTCTTCATCCTGAAGAGGGGTGGCCGTAATAGGGACCATCAAACCTTCAATGGCATGGAAAAGTGCAGAGGGAATGACTATTACTGCATTCACCCAAATAGTAAGTGAAAGAACTATCATCCAGTGGGTTCAAAACAATGGTCCTTATTCACAAAGCATTTAGTCATTGAATTCACTGTTAAAGGGCACTGTGGATCCTAACAAAGAAAAATAAGCACGTGCAGCGTTCAAAAAAACCCCCTATATCGGTTTACAGAAAAGTTTAAAAAAGTTTACAGAAAAAGCTTTTCATTAAACAAAGACGTGCCTCATGACCCTGAACCACAACTAAGTGCACACAGAGAGAACTGTCAACGTGTGACTGCACCGTTCCCATTCTTTCTTTGGCGTTTACTGCTGGCATTCACTGACAATCTCGTGAGCTGCATGGACCTTTGGCCTCACCCCAGCAATCTGTACCCTTTGTACTCCTTACAAAACACTTCCACTGGGACAATACCATGTTATCAGAGTACCTTCTGTCTATGTAATAGAGTCCTGTTATCAGCCCTGCAATGCACATATGCAAAGCATATAACGAAGCGACATATGGAGTTGAAAGTATTTTTTTTAAAAATCACAAATGAAAGCTCGTAATAATTTCAAATGACTAGAAAATCCCGACAGATTTTAAAATATTTTTCATTAACAATTGACGCTCAAAATAAATTTCCTAAAAGCCTTTCACCTTGCTCGAAAAAAGCTACATGACTAACTTGTTTGTAGAGAGAAAAAAAATAACAAAACCACCCAAACAAACAAACAAAATATACCAACAAAAAACCCTAGCAAACCATCAATATAAACAAGGAATGAACTACACTTGAAACTTTGTGCATCTACAGAAAACGTAAAAGGACAGGAAATTTACTGCAACTGAGCTAGTCTCTATTTTGAAGGAAAACACTCTCTCTTTGTGCTGTACTGTATTACATAAAAGGCATTTTAAAGGGTCCCGTTCTCAAAATTACTTGTTAGGGTTAGAATTCCAATGAATGACAATTTTTTTTGCATGCAGCGTCCTGGAAAAGCTTCAGGAAACTTTAGGGAGGACTCCGACGCCTCGAGAGAGGAGCTCGCCTCTCAGGACGGCNGCGGGCGCTCTGGCCCCAGTGAGGCGCAGAGCGGCCCCGCGGGCAGGACCGAAGCGGTCATGGCGGCGGGAGAGACGCAGGCAGCCAGGCCGCAGCACCCCGCGGACCAGGCCGCCGCTCGCCCGGCGGCGGAACCCGGGGCCCACGCGCAATTACCTGCGCCGCGGGCAGTGCGATCCTCGCTAGGGCCCCGAGGTCCGGCAGTGGCGACTCCGGCGTCACTGCGCTGGCGGTGGGGGATGGGCCCGAGGGCTCAAGCACCCTCTCCAGGCGTCTCAATCTTAAATGGACGGCGGCGCTCAGGCAGCCCTGGGGAGCGGGCGACGATGGGCAGCGCGGCCGTGAGTCGGTCCCGGTGCCGGTCTGGCCCCGTCTATAGCTCCGCGGCTGCCTCCCGAAATGGCGCCCGGCCGCTCGCGGCTCCGCGCACGGCACGGGGGTGCCCAGTGCACCGCGCAAGGGCTCTCGCGAGACGCACGGGCAAACAAGGCCCTGCACGCCCGGGCTCGCCGCCTCTCGCGAGATATCGCGCCCGGAAGCAGTGGCTCAAATGCTCGCGAGACTTGGTTAGACAGGTGGCCTTGTCACGCGCCACTGAGCGCTCGCGAGAGCTTGCACGCCCGCCTGGCGCCCGGCGGGCGGGGCTGAGGCCGCTGTGGGGGGGCTGCGGCTGCGCCCGGGGCCCAGCGGGACCGCCGCCGGACACCCGCGGCCCTGGGCGCTGCGGGCTTGGGGGTCTCCGCTGCGTTCGGAGCACCCGTTCCTTCCCTGGCACTGGAAGGATCCTTTAGGACGTTCTGAGCCCCATGTCGAGGCCTTGTGATAGGCTCTTGCTTTCCAGCAAACTATAGTGGATTAGGTTATGAACTGGGCAGAAGGATGAAATTACTGTGTTCCTTCACCAGAGACTGTGCTGATATGATGCTTTAATAGGGTTTGCGGTCTGATCTTCCTGCATTTGGCTGAGGGCTTGATGTGGTTCAGTCAGATTAACAACGTCCGAAGGTGTTCAGCTGTACATACCCTTCTGCCAGAAACTACACCTCCCTTAATGGGCCAGCAGCGTCTTGCAGATTCTTTTAGCCACTTCAATCCCAAGTAAAACAATTTGTCAATGACCTGCCCCTCTGGTGCGGCTTCTGGCCCAAGCCTCTGCAGATTGCTGGAGCCTTGAAGCTGAATGTGTTAACTCAGAAGGGAAGTAGTGTTTTTTGAAACAAGCCTCTTGTCTCATTAACAGTGCATTGTTTCCCTCTGAGCTCACAGAATGTCTCATTTGTATTTAAATTTAATAATAAGCTGTAAGCTTGGGGCAATTGTTCAAGGTAGTGCAGATAACATTAAGTGGGTTTCCTGCTGGAACCAGCATGAAGTAAATTGTTGCTAGGGAATTTTAAGTTTTTGTTGTTGTTCTCCAAATCTGAAACAATGTAAAGAGAAATTCTAAACAAACTTTGCCTCCTGAAATGATAATTTTTCTGGAAATTCCAGGCTACTGTCCCATTTAATGTCATTTCTAACGAAGTTTCTGAAATGTTAATAGCAGTAAGTGGTCCTGGGGTCCTTGCCCAGAGTGTCCAAGTCTTTCTAAGCTGAAGTGGTCAACTAGTGGAGTTTGGAACACTTAGGAAAAATGGTCTGTTTGNTAATAATTTCAAATGACTAGAAAATCCCGACAGATTTTAAAATATTTTTCATTAACAACTGACGCTCAAAATAAATTTCCTAAAAGCCTTTCACCTTGCTCGAAAAAAGCTACATGACTAACTTGTTTGTAGAGGGAAAAAAAATAACAAAACCACCCAAACAAACAAACAAAATATACCAACAAAAAACCCTAGCAAACCATCAATATAAACAAGGAATGAACTACACTTGAAACTTTGTGCATCTACAGAAAACGTAAAAGGACAGGAAATTTACTGCAACTGAGCTAGTCTCTATTTTGAAGGAAAACACTCTCTCTTTGTGCTGTACTGTATTACATAAAAGGCATTTTAAAGGGTCCCGTTCTCAAAATTACTTGTTAGGGTTAGAATTCCAATGAATGACAATTTTTTTTACATGTAGCGTCCTGGAAAAGCTTCAGGAAACTTTAGGGAGGACTCCGACGCCTCGAGAGAGGAGCTCGCCTCTCAGGACGGCCCATACGCCTGCAGGCAAGTCCCCAGCCAGAATTCCCGCACGCTCCTAACACGATCGGGCGCAGCGAATTCGGTTTCCCAGACACAGTGATGCCCAGCCCTGCCTGCCCCGTTGTGGCTGCCCTCCTACCTCGTCCTTCCAAAGGCCTTCACTCCCCGCCCACCCGTGGCGACC
>VYXC01009639.1:153914-211097 GCA_013397175.1 Platysteira castanea
AAGCCTCTGCAGATTGCTGGAGCCTTGAAGCTGAATGTGTTAACTCAGAAGGGAAGTAGTGTTTTTTGAAACAAGCCTCTTGTCTCATTAACAGTGCATTGTTTCCCTCTGAGCTCACAGAATGTCTCATTTGTATTTAAATTTAATAATAAGCTGTAAGCTTGGGGCAATTGTTCAAGGTAGTGCAGATAACATTAAGTGGGTTTCCTGCTGGAACCAGCATGAAGTAAATTGTTGCTAGGGAATTTTAAGTTTTTGTTGTTGTTCTCCAAATCTGAAACAATGTAAAGAGAAATTCTAAACAAACTTTGCCTCCTGAAATGATAATTTTTCTGGAAATTCCAGGCTACTGTCCCATTTAATGTCATTTCTAACGAAGTTTCTGAAATGTTAATAGCAGTAAGTGGTCCTGGGGTCCTTGCCCAGAGTGTCCAAGTCTTTCTAAGCTGAAGTGGTCAACTAGTGGAGTTTGGAACACTTAGGAAAAATGGTCTGTTTGAAATTAAAAACAAAGCATGTCTGTAATAGGGTTTTTTCCAACTTAATCATTCCTGTACAGATTGGTTGTAAACAAAAGTACTAGTCTCACAGACAAAATGAGGTTTATTGTATTTGTTCCCATGGACTGCTCTGGCTGCCTGTCCCTTACCCCTCGACTTCCAGTCAGCCACCAGGTCTGGTCTAACCAGCTCCATGTTCCTTGTTCCCTCATCTTGTGATTATGACTGAAGTATATGCATAGGCTCATGTTGGTGGATTTACCTGAGGCTTTTCTTTCCCATCATTTGCCTGTGGAGCCAGGCTCTGGAAGGAGTACACATTTTTGTCTACTCCACTAACACACCCCTTGCTCTTGGCTGGTGCCCAGGCAGTGTGGGAGAAAGGATGCACCCCACGTTTCCAGTACTCACAGACAGGCTTAAGCTGGCTAATGAGGGGTCTGGAGTAGCAAATAGCTGTGCAAGCTGCGTGTCCAGCCTTGTTGCCAAACCCAGGGTATCACAGCACTACCCTGGCCCGTCGGCTGTCGATGTTCAGCTCCGCAGGGCTGTTGGTGTAGTCACTACACGCTTGGCTGGATTCACCTCTGGAGCTGAGGGGAAGCTCTCAGTAACACATTCTTTTAAAAAGTTTTCTTGTTTGTGGGATGGCTTGGTCCGGAAGAGAGACTGGCTCTGCAGTGCTGGGGGATAATGCCGACTATCGGTAGTGTTTCTTCCTCTGAACCTGGCTCCGTACGCCCGCCAGGGCGTTCGTTCACATAAGGCGCCACGAGTGAGGGCGGGAGTTGTTCGTGTTACCCGCGCTGTGAGGGGTAGAAGGGATCGCGCAGAATTATCAACCAAAAGGCCGTCAGGCGAACAAAATAAAAGTTTCCACTTTCCCACACCGGGAGTCGAACCCGGGCCGCCTGGGTGAAAACCAGGAATCCTAACCGCTAGACCATGTGGGATTGCTCTATAAAGTCGTCTTCCTGCAACACCTACTGCCTGCGTCGCTGCCTTCGTGCACCGCTTCCTGCCCGTGCTGCCTCCTGTCTGCAGCGCCTGCCCGCGCCCGCGCTGCCCGCCGGCCACCCTTTGCCTCCCACTGCCCGCTGACCACCGTTCGCTGCTCGCTGACCTCTGCCCGCACCATTGGTCAGGAGGAGGGAGTGAGGTGAGGGTTTCAGGGCCGCTCTCTCACTTATAAAATGAGGTTGGAGGTTGACAAAACTGAAGAAGGAGGAAATGACTAATGGGAAGATGAACAAACAAAGTCCAGCCTAAAAAGGCACAGAAACCTGGTAACAGCCACCAATGTGCTCCTAAACAAATTTGAGCAACCACAAAAGCAGGCAGAACAACTACACTACCCAGTTTTGACTGAGAACAACCTTATCAGACACTGGTCCAAGGCAGGTAACAGGTGGGACACTGCAGCAGCTTGCTGCAGATGTTCGGGAAGAACTGACTATTGAGCATGTGGAGGAGTGATGCTGGATATTGAAGAAACTTCGGTATCAGTGTGCTTGAACCATTTTAATCGTCCAAGATGTAACACTGAACCCCTATATGTGGAAAATTCACACCTAAATAGGCAAAGGAGAGAATTAGTATTACTGTATTGAACAGACCAGTGGTGGTGACAGTGACGTATTTAGAAGGTCAGAGTGGCTACCAAGGCAGAAAACATCATTATGAAAAGTCTCCAATTACCCCCACACCGAGTGAGTAAATGTCACATCAGCATATCATGTGGTTGCTACATTTAGATACCACAAAGGCTTGATTTTTGGAGCAGCTGGTTGGAGAACATAAAAGAAGCAATTGCGTTTAATGCTGAGTTGTGTGAGGGGCTATTAGAACAGCCATGCATATCAGTGAGTATAATGTGTTCAATTTGGTGACATTGAAAGAATAACATCAACAAAGAAATTCCTCCCTCAAGAGGTTATTTAAAAATGAATAAACTGAAAGGATAACATGGTTGTAAGAACTATGGAGATTCTAAATGACTCAGAACAGTTGTATCACCATAAAGAAAAAGCTATGGCTACAAAGCACCATAAAGAAGGCTACTGAAATATTAAATTAAAGATAAAATACCCTTCAAAATGTGAAGGTGGTGTAGACCATGTCCATATGCCAGCAGAGAAAATCCTGAATAGGTTACAAGCTATCAAATGAAGAATCTGACAGTAACTACACAAGGTAGATTTGAGCAGATTCTGTTTCCTTGCATGGATCCCAACTACAGCCCACTGGCCTGCATGAGGTTGCTAAAGACATGGGCAGGGACTGGCTGACAGCCAGAGGACCCAGCTTTTTTGGCACATGATGATCATAGTCCATCTCTGACACAAGGGGGCAATTTGCTCCCCAAGGACTTGACACCATCGGTGGAGAGATTTGAGCTTCTGCCATGTATCAACCTGCCTGTCCTCAGCTTCTCTTCTAGTTTTGGTACTGGAGGATGTTCTTTCTCCTTTCAGAAGGCCTGGTGAGATGTCAATATGAGCAGCAGTGCCAGCATCTACACCACTCCACTTTTGCTTGCCCAGGAATTGCATGTGAGGGAAGGTTTTCCTTTGTCAACCATTCCTGGAGATCGGGACCTGGGGGAGGCAGACCTTTGGCCTCATTTAAACTGGCTGTGCTCATGCTGTTATCTCACCTGCCTATGAAGCTGTTCTCAGGGCCCCAAGAGAACTAACAAGCCCTCAGGCCAGCCTCGCATAGGGCTTGCACCCCAGCCCTGCCCAGGAGCCCCAGTGCAGGTCAGCCCTGGACCCTCAGTCCCCATCCGAGCTGCGCTGAGGTGTGCTTGTCTCCAGTACTCTCACCAGTGTGTCCGTGCCCATGGCTGTGCCCAGCCCCGAGTCTCTCTGACCCTGACCTGCGGCTTGTCGGCCTGACTTGACCTCAGCTCTGCCTTGTCACCTGTCATGGGCTGGGTCTGTCCCTGGTCACCATCACTGGCCTCATGCTGACTCCAGCCTGCAGACTGACTCCACGTTGACCTCAGACCTGCCTTATCCCCAACAGTCTGGGCAGCCTGTGAGACAGCCCCACCATGGTGGGGGCTGAGCATGGCCTCCTGCAGATGTGCTGTTCTGGGGGACTACCTGAGGGTTGCATGGGGTGGTCCCCTGAGACACTGCTTAGGTGTAATCCCAAGTGTTTCCTCTCTCTTCTAACAGCAACTGTTCACAATGAACAGCCTCAGAGGTACATGGACAGAGATGCACAAGTTCAAGGTGTCAGCACCCAGCCTGCGTGCACAGCACTCAAATTAAAATACAAGAACCTGTTCGTTGAGTTGACCTGCCTAGTAGATCTCTAAGATGTTTAAGAAACTAGCAAAGAACAGCTTTCAAAGGGGTTTGCCTAAAGCTGAATACCTGGATGTTGAGAGGAACTCAGCTTGCCTGACACAGTCAGTGCAGCACAGGGGAACATTCAGCATTGCAATGCTGGCAGCCACAGGTTTGGAAACTTCACCTCCCACTGCAGTTTTGTGGTAGAGCAAAGAACTTGTTGCTGTTCCCACTGAGTTCAGCAGGAACATGGCTGGTCCTTGAACCCTTGACTGTATGAGAAAGGATAACACATAAAGAGTTATAACCCACTTCTAGTGCTCATTATAGGATTTCTGTTTATAGTATGTATTAGTAAGGAGGTGGTGTGCAGGCAGAGCTCAAGACAATACCTGAGGGCAAAAGGGATTGAATTTTAAAAAATGTAATCTGTATTATTTTATTGAAAGGATACAATGAGAAATAACATGCAGAAATTTCAGTTGAGGATGCCTACAAATAACAAAACAGAACAAATTTTTTGTGTTAATTAAGAAGAACTAAGGAGTAATGGGATGAAGATGAGAAAACTTAGGCCAAACACCCTGGTGGGATCTCAGATAGATGTCTGAATGATCATCCCAAGAGACAACAAGGTCAGAAAGAAATACTCCCAGAAATGTCTCTGCACTGGTCAGAAATGGTGAAAGCGATCTCACAAATCCCCATCTTCCTTTATGTCTTGACAGCTGACTGTGGGACTTTCCTTCCAGGTTACTCATAGAAGCGGGGATTCAATTAATTTGTCAAGGCTTGTGAGAAAAAAACATCAAACTGTAGGATTAGCTTGAGGAGTTACAGGTTCTGTCTGTGGCTAAACAATACACTCAGTTCTTGCCAAGTACCTACAATATCACATTGTGCGGCACAAACACCAGCCACAGCAAAGCCAGATGGGCCAAGCGGCATGTGCAGCCCAGTGGGAGAGGGAGCAGGGAGGTACAGGGAGGTGGCACAGCTCTGTCTCCACTGCTCACGCTGCCCTCTGGGTGCACTGGCAGTACTAGCTCAGTCTTGTGTCATAAGCCCTGATCACAGGCCTCTCAGCAATCGTCCTCTGCTCTGGGCAGGTGTCCCCCAGCTCAAGGCTGCTGGTGGTGAGACAGTTTCATGCTTTCCAGAGTATAACACCACCTGTGGAGCAGAGAGCACCATTGCCCAGCACGCAGTAAATCCTTGGCAGACATAGATTTGAGAGCAGCAGAGCTTACCAGAGAAGTGTGGGAGGCTGTGATACAGTAGAAATCCTTTGGGAACATGTAACTGATTTGGCGTAAGGGACATAGGTACCTTTTTTGGGGGAGTCTTCATCCTGCGGGAATTTTGAAGTAAGGCAGGCAAACCTCTGCTGGGACATTTTCCTGACCTTCACTGCCAGCAGCCTCAGAGTTTGGCTCATAGAAAGTTACCTGGTAGCATGGACCTCCTTTCCTGGCTCTTGTCTAGCTTTTGGACAAGGACTACCCTGGACACTGTGTCGATCTGGTTCACAAGGGACATGCCACCTCCACCTTCCTCCCCTGTTCTTCTCCTGGCCCATTCTAGTGTGTGGCTCCCCTCCTCATTCTCATCCCAGTGCTTACCAGATCATCCATCAAGCCAGTAGAGGTTCCTAACAGTCAAAACACAACTCACTTTTGTTCTGTGCCAGTTTAATGAGCTGATGGGGTTCACCCAAGCTCAGATGAACACCAGAATCAGGATTCATAGCAACAGGAGAAGCAGGACTTGTTGCATGGGGGGCACTCAGCTCAGTTCAGCCATTTCACCCACTGCACTCTTCTTTCCCCTCCAAGAGCATGTTGACATGGTATCTAATGCCCTTCCCCTCTTGGCAGCACTCCTCTCAAAGGACAGAGCTCTCCTTTGCTGTGGGGAGATGTTACCCCTGCTATATACCATGGCCATGTCAGCAGCCAGGGAGCCACTGTAGCAGAGAAGATGGCAAAAACCTCTCCTGTATGTTTTTACTCATAGTCTGTTTTAGAAAGCAGGAGAGGAAACAAAGAGCATTTGCTGCTCCATCTGTTTCCATGTCCCATGCTGCACGGTTGGGTTACAGCCAGCTGCTGCCATTGCCAAGCAGTAACGCAATAGCACTGCTGCTTACTCTGCAAAGGAGCTAAAGATGGCAAGGCAGAAAAAATTAGGACAGGATGGTTTTTTAAAAACCCCATTGCAGAACACCTGGCTAGTTATATAAATTTACATCATGCCTGCTATAAAAAAAACCCACAACAACCTCCTGATTGGTGCTTAAAAACATGTATTTTTACAAATGATCAAATATCTCCAACTATCTTTTCCCAAAGGACTGTCCTGGGCTATTCGATATCATCAGTCAGCTTCACAAAATGGTCAGTATTAATGAAGAACAGGGATGTTTTTTTCTTTTCCTCATACTTGCTAAGACCATTTGGCAGAGAGAATTGTCACAGCACGCAATCCAAAGAACTTCAGCCAGCAGTGCCTGCACCCAGGTCAGCCTGGTTCCATTCAATAAGGTCTTTGAGACACTGCATACAAGATGTCTGTGCTGAAATACTGGAAAATTCACCACATATGTCTGCTCAGCTCAAACCTCTAGCTCCTTGATATGGAGTTACAGATGTGTTGGTTAGAAGGGACCTTTGGAGGGCATTAGCCCAAACTCTTGCTTGAAATGAGACTATCACCAATACTAGATCAGGTAAACCATGGCTTTGTGTAGCCAAACCTTGAAAATCTCCAAGGACAGATGTGGAGGTGCCCCTTGGGGGGATGGGCCTTGGGCGTGGAAGCATGGCCCGGTTACGCGGGGTTTCCAAGCTCCCTGATGCTATTGTGTCTAAATCCTGTTCCTCATTGGTCTTTTCAAATGTAACTCCGCCCAGTGAATCCTGTACTTAAGTGGGTGTTCACATGATTTTGGGCAGTTGTTGTAGTCAGTCTGTGCTGGGCCCAGCTATGAGGCTGTGAGAAAATAAAGAGCATCCATGAACATCTAACAAGATTATTGTTCCTGATTCTTTCCACAGGCCAAAGCTGTTTTTCAGGGAAGGTTGCAGGCTAACCCCACTGCAACAGACAGAGATCCCATCAACCATCTGAGTGAACTGTGCCCCCCAGTCAGCCCAGCACTTTATCTTTGTTGCAGCAAAGAGCTCCCCATGGTGAGCCCACGTGTAAACACTCTTAGGAGTATCTGGGCAGTAGCTTGACCTATTTAACACGAGGCTTTCACAGAACATTTTCTGGTATTATTGGCTCTCTCATCACAAGAGCGCACACAGCTGCTCCTGCTCCTGCCCCCCCTTCCAGCCATGGTGTCTTGGGGTGCTGGAGGCAGGAGAGGATGACAGGTGTGCTGGAGACAAGGTGACAGCATGACAGTGCCATACTCACCATGCAAGAGGAGCAGAGAGTTTGGTGTCAATAACCAGGGTCAGCCAGGGTCGAGTGACTGCTGACCCAGTGAGTGGGCCTGGCACAAGCTTCAGTGGATTATAGCTGAGGTGAGGTCAAGGCTGAGGACCTGAGCTCAAATGCAGCTCAGGAGTAGCACAGGGAGCCTGCAGCAAAGCACCTCCTGACTCATCCTCCCACCATTGCTAGTGCCCTGGAAGGGGGATCCAAGGCTGTAGCTGCACTGGGGCAGTGCTGGCTGTAAGCCCAGCCACACAAAACTTGCCAAACATTTTAGGCATCTACTCCCAGTATCATCAGTTCTCAACAAAGGCTTGTCATACCTGACTGGAGCTGTTACTCCCCTCCTTGCTGTACATGGAGACAATTACTGTGGGTCTGGTGCTGGACTGGACTGGTTCCAAGCTGTGCAACCCAGTTTCTTAACAGAGGCAGAGCAAGGACAGTGCCTGCTGGCCCAAACCTCAAGGGCAATGTGCTGGCTGTGCTCACAGACTGGGCATTGCCACAACTCTTAGCCTGGCACATACGAGCAGGACAGCAGCACTGCAATACTAAGCTTTCCATAGCTTTAGCATCACTGGTTCTTCCACACCTGCACAAGAGGAAGACCTCTCATGCCAGGACCTCCACCTGCCATTTCTTGATGTGGAGTGTGTGCCCAAGTATGAGAACCAGATGAGCAGCTTTATGAAAGGGTGTACAGCTCCAAATACAGTTACTTCCACTTGGGAGCAGTATCTAAGGAACAATTTGAGCATGATCTCAGGGAGTTGGCTCATTTTGCAGTTCTGCAGTGACAGTTACAGGAAATATCCTTCAGCCAAGAAGAGGCAGCAACGAGATGATTTGGCCTGGAAACACTGATCATACATCTCTTACCTCATCTTACAGTGGTCTGGTGTTCACAGCCTTACAAATCATGCAGGCTGTTTCTTCTTTTATTAGCAAAAGAGCCAGGACCCTCTGTTTTCAGAGACACTGCAATGTCTTTGCTATGCTCTCAAGTCACTTCATATTCACCTCTTGCTGCCACTTTTGGTGTATTGATAACCGGCCTCATGACCGGTGGGCTTGATCTCCCGAGTATGTGTCACAGAGTGACCCACCTGTATCTCTGGAGGAGAACCTCCTTGTGTTATTGCACCAGGTACCACTAGCAGAAGTTTTCCTCAGCCCCTGACTGTCTGAGCTGTTCTGAAAAAGCTCCCACAAAAGAAGCTTTTCCTTTTTCTGCTTCATTTTTCCCCTCTGGGATTATTCTCCCCCTCCGTGAGTCACTAGTGTGTCATTGGCACCTGTGTGCAAGTCACAGCCTCAGAGCTGTCTGTTGTGCCTGATAATTGAACCCCATATCACCCAGCTTTCCTCCTCCAGCAGTGGGGTTCTCTGCCCCCAAGAGTGTCCTTGATGTCAGCAGGTGTGTGACCCTCCTCTAATGGGGAGGTTCTGCCGTCAAGGTGGTTTCCTTGCTCTGCATTTTGATGCCCTCCTGCTGTGTGACTTTGTGCAGGTCAGCACAGAGCTGCCAGCTCATGACTTGGACTGACCTGAGATGTCATGTCAGTGTGTTCCTTGTGTCCTTGAGAGCCTCCAGTTTGCCTGTTTTGGCCTGAAGAGAGATGGGATCTCCTAGTGCAGAATAAGATCCCAAGAGTTTGAGCTGCAGCAGCCAAGCGATCATGTTTAGGTTCTTCAGCAAGGCTGACAGAGATGTAGGTGGAAAACAGCCTACACATCATGAAAACCTGAAATATGCAAAGTAAAATGAGAATGTTGCAAAAGCAATAAATACTTGTCTGGTCCCTCCTTCAGCCAACTTCCCATTTACTGTGCTAGGTCACTCATTTTAGGGGGTACTGAAGCTGGGGTTTCTGAAACCTCCCATGTCCTCAGCACATATTTTCAGCCTGTCCAAAGGCTCTTGCTAGCACAGAAATGACGATCAAGCTGTTGAAGTTCTTATACAGTAAGTCTGTATCTACAGGAGCCCTTGAACAGAGACTATCAGGCTGCTATAAGCATTTTCCCAGTATTGCTGTTTCCCTAAGGACCGGTGTAGCCTGGACTGGCAAAGGAAAGCAGTATCTGCACCTCCACAAGAGGTGCCAATTTAGTCATGGTAGAGCTACACCAGCACATTTTTGTTTTCAATGCAGACCTGGTTTAACTCCTCCTTTCCTTCCCTGCTAGCCTGTGCCTGAGTCCCTGAGCTTTGCAGTCCCACAGAACTCAACTTCTCCTG
Organism: Platysteira castanea; assembly: GCA_013397175.1. Classification (NCBI taxonomy): domain Eukaryota; kingdom Metazoa; phylum Chordata; class Aves; order Passeriformes; genus Platysteira; species Platysteira castanea. Next base: position 163,403 of record VYXC01009639.1, read on the forward strand.
CCTGCTTTCCCACAGCACCTCAGGCATCTCCAGCAGCTTCACAGCTCCTGTGGGGGCCCCACTCGCCACCGGCCCCCGGCTGCAGGGACACACTCTCCTCCCCCCGGTAAGCACAGTGCAGCTGTGTGACCAGCCCACAAGAGTGGTGGCCGTGATCTCACTGTCTCTCTATTTGCTATTTAAAAATACAGTGGGACTTTCACGGGAATGCCTTCGGATTAAGTTACCCTCAAGCTGTCAATAGTGCCAAAATGCCATTTGCAAGTGAGTGTAGTACTGCTCTGGGTAGGACCCTGACCATTGGCTTGCCTGGGGTCATTAATAAGCTGAATGGACTAATTTCTTACTGTAGCAGACATTTGCTACCTGGTGTGACATGGGCCACAAACCACTCTGTTAGTGGCAAAATCCACCAAAAATCTGTCAAGTCTCGCACCCCCAGTTATAGTGTCTGAGGAATCCGGGCAGCTCAACCTCCAGGATTTGCCTCATGGGATTGTTCCTATTCTGGAATAACAGGACTCCATACAAGATTCCTTGGGAGCAGTGCCACATTGCAGCAATTACTGAGATAGCAGGAGCTCTTCCGTGCCACCATACCAAATGACATACTCCAAACCAGTGGCTGACAGGAGCTGATCTAGCAGGGCTGACCTTTAATGCATGGCTTGTTTATTCAGACTACTCATGCTGGCCGAGGAACAGGGCTCTACTTGTTGCTGAGGTCTCTGAACCCATGCTGTTTGTCTGCCACTGGTGGATCTGTGCATGTGCTGAAGACACACTTGATGTTCCTGCACAGCTTTGACCAGTCTACTATGTGCTCAGGATAGAGAAGAAATAGAAAGTCGACAAAATCTGCCCAGACAAAATTGCTAGGGCAAAAAAGAGAACACATTTGGGCAAACCCAGAGCATGGCAGCCTTACAGCTCAGGCTGACCCAAAAGTCTGTACTCTCCAATCTGAAAGCAGGGACAACTCAGCATCCAGCACTGGCAAAAGAACTTTCCTCTCTCAGTGCTCCAGGCTAGTTCAAGTCCCCCCTGCCGCTTTCCATCCACGCTCTTGGAGGATGTCGGGAGTCTTGGAGGATGCCCCATGTGCCCAGGGCAGCGGGAGGCAGCGTCGGGGTAACACGGTTCACCGGGGTAGCTGTGATCCAGCGGCGAGCACAGGCCGCAACAACAGCGCTCCCAAAGAGTCCCCAAGGCGAGGGCAGAATATGACCTGCCTGACCACGGTTTTCTTCACAAAACGGGTCACGACCGCTGACTGTTGCCATTGACCTGTAGCTCAAACAAGGTTTCAGCGGCTCCAAAACTGATGTCCCGGCTCCGCTTCCACTCTCCTTGCTTCCACCCCTGGGGCCATGCCGGGGCTCCGCGACGCCAGGGCTCGGCGGACTCGGTCGAGTTCTGGAGCAGCAGCGGCCGCCGCCAGGGGCTGCCCTCGACCCGCGGCTCCGCCACTCCCGTCGGCTTCGCCCGGCCCGGCCCGGCCCGGCTCGNNNNCCCGTCCCGTCCCGGCACAGCAGCCCCCGGCAGAGGGACCCGGGGAGCGGCCGGGGGTCCCGGGCCCGGGCCGCACCGCCCCCGGGCGGGGCCGGGATCGGGTTTCACATCCTGCCCCGCTCGCGGGCAGAGCGGCCATGGCGGAGAGGTGAGTGCGGCCGCCCCGCACCTGTTGAGCGGCGAGAGCGGGGAAAGAGGGGAGAGAGAACATTGCCGTTCCCTGGGGCAGTGGGCCTGGGCCGGGGCTGGCGCCGGGAGCCACCCGCGGCTCCGGTGGACGGGGCGGCGGGGGGCCGGGCAAGCCGAAGCGGCAGGTGAGAGGCAGCCGGGCCGAGCCGAGCCGTGTCGGGCGGCCAGACTCGTGCGGGGCGGTGGTCCCGGTCCGCCTCCCGCCGCACCGGGCTGTTTGGGGGGAACTCCCTCTCGCACCGTTCCAGCTCCCGCTGGGCCGCCGCCTGGGGCCGGGAGTGTGCTGTTTGCGGCCTCCGAACGAGGCCGGCGGCCGTGAGCTCGGCTGAGCAGAGCCGGCCTGGCCCTGACTCCGAGTCCTCCCTCCTGCCCGGCCCCGGCGCCTCCCCGGAGGCTGCGGCCAGACTCCGTCGGGTGCCCTCGCACCTCCGAAGACGGGCGGCTCGTCGGGAATACACCATGGTTTTGTGCCCGGGCTCGCCGGCACTGGGCTGAGTGCCCCCGTAGCTTGCTCTCTCTCGCTTAAAGAATAAACGCTCTTACAAAATAACAGTGAAAACACTACCGGGCGTGGCTGTTGCACTGTGACCAGGAGTGGGTTCTGTCCTCTCTTGGAAGTGGGGAGGGAGCCAGGATCACCTGCTGGCAGTGAAAATGGAGGGCCAGGTAGCCAGGCCAGTTTCCCAGGCTGCATCCGGCTTCCGACGAACGCAGGCGGATTTTACGGCTCCAATGAATAACCCCATTGAAGGAGAATTCCTCCTGGTCTCTCTGCGCCTGGGATCGTCGGCCAGAAGTGGTTTGAATTAAGTTTAGTTCTGCCAGGAGGAAAGTGCAGAGCCTGGCAGAGGCACTGTCCTCCCCGCTGCCCATGTCAGTTGCTGTTGTGCTGGTTTGCCAGTGTTTTTTTCATCACAGATTAAAAACTTGGCTGATTTAGCATTCCTGCAGCACAACTCTCCCCAGGGGTACCAGATTTCAGCTGGCTTCTCACGTTCTCGTTGGCTGGGGGAGAGTTGTGCTGTCATTTTGCTCAGTGCCTCATTGACAGTGCAAGGTGTTTGGAATAATTTTTTATTTCTCTTGCGTTTGAAGTTGTTTTATTTCTTTTTCCTTCTGCGTCTCCTGCAGCAGACCATGGTTTGAGTTAGTCTGTAAGGAGCATCTTGGGAAGGGATAGCAAATCCCATTGAAGGTGGACCTAGAATACCAGAATTCAGCCAGAGCAAAATGATGAGCACAGCAGCATTCTCTCATTTTGCCAGCAGCAGCAACTCACAGCAGCTGCTTCTGCCTCCCTGCTTGTGACAGCCAAGGGTACTTGGAGATCGAGGTTGTTGGTTCCTCACTTTGGGGTAAACTGTAAAACCTGACAAAATCTTGTAGATTGAGGCTATCATTCCACAAGTTGGTGCAGAGGAGTACAGAGCTTCTTGCACTGGATTTCACTGTGTTTTTCCCTGTGTATTCCTTGCTGACTGTCTCTTTAGTGGTTTTGAGTTTGGTTTTTTGCTTGGTTGATGAGACAACTCTTCCTATCAGCTGGATGGAGGCTGTCTGTAGTGATGCTGAGATCACAGCGGATTATAGGAATGCAGATTTAGAAGCCAGGATTTTGGTCAGATAGTTCACATGCCTTCTGTATTCACAAGAGGTTTGCCTAGCTGAAACATGTCTTGGCCTTAGCTGGGAGAAAATAAGCTACAGTGAGATCTCAGTCCATGGGTCTGGTGCATTTTGTAACTGAGAGAATTTTACAGTTATCCTTGTGATGCAAAAGTCTGCTTTCAGCCTGACCCTGACTGGATTTGCAGCAGAAATCCTCATGAGAGACATTCACATGTAATATGCCGTGCAGAACAGGGCTCACCAAGCCTGCTTTAGGGACACAAAAGGCAAATGCCTCCCATTCAACTGCTTTACTTGATTTCTAGAAAAATATAATGGGCTGTGGTGCAAAGATGAAAGGAGAGCCTGGGATTCCTGTAGTGAGCTGCCTACGGTGTAAGAAAATCTTGTGGATTTCATTGTATTGGTGTCTGAGCTTTGAGGTGTTTTTTTAATCCATTTTGCCATTCTTTTGGGGCTGGCTTCACAGGATTGGGGTAACTGCCTGCTGGCAACCAGATAAAGTTTTGTAAACCAGGAGACAAGGGGTTCTTTTCCCCTTAGAGCCATGGAGGAAGAATTATTAGCATTGTTGAGGGACTGTGGGAAGAACTGTAAGATACATAGAATCAGCTTTAATTGAATTACTTCTGTAATTAAAGGTAACAAAGCATAAACATCTGTAGGATTCTGACTTTTTGGCCCATGAGGGTGGGTTGTTTTTTTCCACTGGCAGTGCTGTTTAATAAACATTCATATTCATTGACCCCTTTTTTGCAGTTGTATGTATCATATCTATATTTCCTGACAGGTAAATGCTTTAGTAACAATACTACTTGGTTGCCATTTTATTTATGGAGAAGAAGGCTTTTCAGTTTGAACCTGCTGTTTTAGCAGCATGGTTTTGGCCATTTGAATTAAACGGCCTCCAGATGGGTGCAGAGGGAGATCTTCCAACCTACCCAGAAATACTGAGGTTGCTGAAGTCGTGTTAGCTGGGTGGAAGGACTGGGAATGAGTGTGCTTGTTCAGCAGGAAACCTGCTGTTCTGGCTGGCTGTTTTAACTTGATTAATACAAAATATAAGGGATTCATGTGGTTTTTTTGTGATTACAATGAGGACTCTTAATTTTGTAATTGAATCTTGAGTTATTTTAGTATAGCTTGTTGGTTTTACTTAATTCAGATTAATTCAGGCTTTAATTTGTGTTTGCATGAAAACCAGTGTCCATGTTTTTAAGAAACTTTAATTTAGGAATGAGTGAAAACTTTGGCACTTCATCAGCCTGCCCTCGAGCTGCTGATGGGCTCTGTCTGCCATGGCTTTGCAGCAGAGGGGTCTTCTGGTTTTGGCAGGGCATCCAAACCTCTCTTTGTTGTGCAGTGCAGAGTCCTCCACATCCTCTAAACTGGGTCCATGTGTCCTGTTCTGGTTTACCCTCTTCTTAGTTGGCCTAAATAAGGCCGTGAATAAACATCCTCTCTGTAGCTAGCTGTGACTGCAGGACAAGCCCATGCCCCCCCCAGCAGGTTATCCCACTCCGGTCTGCTGGATGAGCCTTTTCCTGGATGGGCACTGTGGTAGTTTGCTTGGCAGTAAATGAACTGGGATAGCAAAGGTCTCTGTTAGCTCTGTAAAAATCAGTGGAAATAGGTGCAGGTGGGAGAGGTTAGCAGCAAGCCTGACCTCTGCCATACACTGCTGTCATCCCCACTCCTCTAAACGTGCTGGTGAGCTTACCAGGGCAGTTTCCTTGGGATGAAATGGTTTAGGGGTGACAGGCTTTAAGTGAAGCCAGGAGTTTGTTTTCTTCCAGTAGCTCTTCTGGCAGAAGCGGAAGAGGGGCTATAGAGGACAAGGTAGTTGTCCTGTCTGCCATCACTGCCAAAACCTCTTCAAGCTGCTTCCATCAGCAGTCCTAGCATGGCCCAGAGCTAGCTCCTAAGGGGCAGTCAAGCCTTCCAGTGTTTGACTATGCAGATAAAGCCTGGTCTTTGGGAAACGCCTTCAGAGACATCAGAGTCTTCTGATGGAAACTAATCAGAAGTTCAAAGGAAAGAAGGAGTGTTTCCTCCTACCTGTAGACTCCTTTTCCAGTATTTCCACTCCTGTTGTACTCCCCAAATGGCTTTCTCAGTGGATGATGCAATTAGGAGGAGATGCTTGCAAACTTTCAGCAAATAGATAGGTCAGAATTTGAAATGTTCCATTTAGGCTCCATCAGTCCTTCCCAAGTGGAGTGCAATTATTTGTGCCTTGTTGTGACATGTTAGGCTTGCGTTTCTATAAAAAGTCCCCAGGCAGATTCAAATAGTTCATGAAGTGCCTCTTATTTGTAATAAAAATAAATTCTGGAACAGGCATTGGGATTTGGTTTTAGCTGGATTCATAGAAGGTTTCTGAGTTCTGCTGTCATTACTTACATATTTGATGTTAGTTCCTGCCTTCGCCAAGGAAGGCTGTTCCCTTGTAGGAAAGACAGCTTTAATGAGCAAACAATTACTTGTGCTTTTTAGTAGCTCAGTTATGAGTATCCATTGAAGCAAGCTGTCTTTTGGATGGGTTTTATGCTTTTCACGAGGAAGAGTAATCTTCTGCTTTGGACAGTTTCTTAAAGCAGTCAGTTCTTGGAGTGGCATGAAAGTATTAACTAAAGTAGCAGCTATGAGGTCCATCTGGCTCATACATCTGGAAGAGACACTAGGTCAAGAGAAGATTCTTTTGCAGTTGGTCTTTGTCTCACAGGATAATGGAAATGCCATTATTTGGTATATATTCTCTCATCCTAATTACTGTTCCAAGGGTTTGAAGCTACTGCTGTAAGGATTAAGTGTTTTATATTTCCAGTTGAGTGTAGCCCAGTAAATTCCAGTGTAGCTGGTGTCACCTATCTTCCAGCTACTCTCCCAAGCTTTTTTCTTTATGTGTTGTCAGCTGCCATTTTTTGGTTATGCAACTCACACAGCCAAGAGATATTTGGAAAACTTAAAATGAGGATGGTCCAGATAGTTTGCTTGCAGCGAAGCACAGGAGAAGTAAGGGCTCTGTGATTCCCAGGGAAGTGTTGGCATGGCTTGTGTAGCAGCTCAAGGAGACATGGCCTCCCCCTGTTACATGCTTCAGGCAAAAAGAAGGGGCTTGAGTTGGACAATATCAGCTTTAGAAAATTCCTCCTGAAAAAAACACACTGAAAGATGAAAGTGCTGGAGATGCTGAGTTTATTTTTTTGTCAGGCTCTTTTGTCTCTTTGTACTTTAGGTCTTGTATGAAATTCCAGCAAGGGCTCTATGCTGCAAAGCGCTGGAATTTCTGAAATAAAGAACCCTTAATAAAATTGCTTGCTGACATCTTCATCAACCACCAGAGGCAAATAGAAATCTGGTTCTATGAGAAGGGTGTATTTTCTTACCCCTCTTGTACTCTGCTTGTGCCCAGCTCCCTCAGCAAAGCTCTTGCTGCACTTTGCTTTCCTCAGTGGTAAGTGCTCCGACATGGGATGAAGTGAAGAACAGGGAGCTCTGTTAACCCTGTGCTCCCCAGACTTGCTGTGTGTTCCTGTCTCAACTTGAAGCGGAGCAGTGCTGGGCCTCTCTAAACCAACCTTTTTTCTTAGCTGCAGGGTTTATGATCTACCAAAACCAAACAAGCCAAGCAGGAAGGGTCCCCCACACAAACCTGTGCTGGATTCACTCGTGTGTGTAATTTCGCAGCTGCGGGACGCTGCCATAAGGCACTTTGCTTTGACAGATGGGGCTGTTTCCTACCTGGGCAGATAAGGTTGCTGGTTTTTGCCTGGAAACCTGTTACAGAAGCAGCAAAGACTCAGTGTAGTGGGATTTTTTGTCATTGTGGACATCATGAACTCGTGGCCCAGGGCCAGGTGCTCAGTAGCAGGGGTAGCCTCTTTGTTCTGTAGGTCTGTTTTTTCTGTTTGCTTTGCTTGTGTCATTCATCTGGGAAAAAATAAACAAAGAGGCTTACTGTCTCCCTCACTAGTGATACCAAGAAAATCCCTGCACAATGCTGCCTGATGAGCTGAGACTGAGCTCAGCAAATCCACTTTAACCACATGGAGTTCAGCTGTCTTGAGTTTTTCTGACTCTAAAGCAGTGCAATGTGTTGTGTACAAGCAGCCAGCACTCAGGTTAGAAGGATGAATTGGCGTAAAATATTTTTGGTCACAAGAGAAAGTCAGAGAAAAAGTCATAGGAGACTGTATAGCTGAATAATTAAATACAGGCCCGGGGAATGCAGTGGGTGAGCTGTACTGTGTAGGCTTGCCTGGAAAGGCTCCTCTGCACTGGCTGGAGTGGCTGACTCACATACTGTTGGAACCCCAACCCACCCACTGGTCCTGGGCACCTGAACTGCTCTGGCACCTGCATCTCACCCCTCTGCTAATCTGCTGGTGCAATTGTACTCTGCCATGCAGTCTTATCTGCTCTGGGCTTGTCCCCTGTGTGCTCTTGGTGCCCTGTGGGAAGTATCAAGTGCAGGGTTGTTTCCAGACATGGAGTAAACTGTGGGTGGTCACACTGTAATCCAGGCACTGAGTCTTCCTTATAGTAACCCAAGGTTCAGCTGTTAGTTTCAACATGGGCACTTTGTTGTAAAACGGTAAATGCCATATTTGCTCCGCTTCTGGTCCTGCATCCATTTCCTCCTTGTATACATTGTAGTTCTTTGATAGTCCTTTGGTATCTACAGCTATCCAGCTGTGTATCAACCACATTGTTTAGCTGTTCTTGGCTGCCTAGATCCAGTAGTTAGGTTTGGGATTTTTTTATTAGACCTTCCAAGCATTGCTCTAAGCTAGGGTGAGAGGAGAAACTCCAAGTGTTTTATGAATTCTTGATTGTCACCAATCAACATGGAGCGAAGTGAAGAGAGATGGTGAAATGGCTGTGAGCTGAGGTGCAGAGCCCGGAGTGCAGAGGGCATGAAGAGTGTTTAATGTAGGCCTGAGGGCAGATGCTTAGCAAGTCGTAATGTGGAGGTATATTATCTTAGCAATTTATACCCTTGTAATACAGTGAATAGTCTGACTGGGATATGGCTGAGTTGTATTTAATCAGCCCAGTAAAATGAGTGTGAAGCAAGTAGCATTGTGGCTTGGAGGGCAACTTTGTGCTTGGGTTGGTGGTGCCCTTGGGTTTTCATCTGCAGTCCTGAGTTAGAGTACAAATGGCTGAAGAGTTGCAGTTTTGGCTTGGAAACACCTTTGAGAGCTTGCCCCTGAAATAAGCTACTCTAATTTTCATTAAATTCGTTTTAAATTCACAGAAAATAAGGGTGAAAAGCACATATGCTTCCTTCTGTACGGAGGGTTTAGAAGCTGCTGAGGAAATGCCTGGTGGTGGTATGACAACCCAGCCTAAATTTACTAAAGCTGTAATTTGAAATTAGTCTAAAACACAGGCTCAAGGTTCTGGAGACTTCCAAAGTAGAAGTCTGTTTTGGGATGGCAATAAGCATAAAAAAGAAGAAAGACAGTGATGATCTGGAGGTGAAGCTGAGCTGTGCACTGCCACCCTTTTCTTTTCTTCTTTTTTTTTAATGTCTCTGAATCCTGTCACCAGAGTGGTTGAGTTCACTAAAGCAAGAGAAAACCATCTGCTTTTAGTTAGCAGGCTGAATTATCTCTGTGAGGGATTTGAGGAGCTTTACTGTCCTTGTGTGATGAGTGCTGGGGGTGGGGAAAGAGTGGGAGGGGGTCATGGAGAATTATTGAATTTGCAGTACATCATTGAGTCATCCACTCTGATTTTAGTGTGCCATGATATTATCATCCTGTTCCCTCTCCCATGGTCTGTTGAGCCAGCTTTGAATGTAATGCTGTTGAAGTGACTTTGGCCTTGAATTCCAAATGCTGCTACAAGAGGGAGTCTGGCAGAGAGATACTGTGGGTAGAGCTTTCTTTAGTGGGGACACTTCTTTGGGTTGATCTTCTTCTTGAAACAGAGAAGGCTGTATGAGTCTGGCAGTGAGGGACATAGTAGTGATTTCAGCCTCTCTGGCTCCCCATAACTCTTCCCCAGGAAGGTGGCCTCTCGCTGTCCAGTGGCAGCTCCCTATCAGCCATCTAGTGCTCTAACAGCTGAGCACTTGTGTGCTTAAACTGTATTTGGTCTTGGAGGGATGAAATCACTCACTATTTTCTCGGTTTAGATAAGCAAAGCTGCTGTTGAACTGTGAGAGCTGTCTTCGTGGGGGAGAAGCTTTTTGGTAAGCCGGTGTTTGGTGAAGTTGTGCTTGCTGCAGGGCTACAGCGAGGTTCCACCGTGGGCTGCTTTGTCCTCCCCGCTCTCCCTGGAGCAGGAAGCAGAGACTTCAGATGGGAAAGAGCAAACAGCGTGCTGATCACCAAATGGTTTAGTGAAACAACCCAGACTTCAGCTCGAAATGTAAAAATGAATGTCTTCCAGTAGTTGTTGTGCCCATCCCTGCCTGGGCTGGTTGGCTCGGGTAGTGAGCTGAGCTCAAAAGGTGTTGATCTTGAGCTGCAGTGGTCTCTTTGGGGAGGAGCACAGTTTCCTATTTTAGAGTGTCTCCTGATACAACGTACATCTTGTACTCTGGATGTGAAATAAAATAGCCACTGCAGCTGGCCTGGACAGCTCTGTTACCCTGGTCTTGCCAGGGCACGTGGCACTAACACCAAAGTGGAGTTGGGCCCCCAGGAACGGCATGTGGTGGGCCCTTGGCACAAGCAGAGGAGGGCATGCAATTAATTCCTATTGCCTTGCTCAAGCCTCTGATGTTCGCAACAGCAGCCATTTCTTTAAGCAAGAGCATGTGGGTGGTCAGAGAACAGACAAATTTGTCAAAGAACTGCCAGCAGTGCAGCTTTCTTGCCCTTTGAATTCCAGCTGGACCTGGCTTAAACCCAGAGGTTTCATGGACTGCAGAGATTTGAGGGACTTTACATGAATTAATGGTATTCCCCAGAAATTACCATTTAGGGTCTGTTTCTTATGGTAGGAACTTGTACTGCTTTGCCTGTAGATCTACAGCTGTAAACCCTCCTGAATGGCGTGGCTGTTTGCCTGGGAAAGGCAGATGTGATCTGTGGCGTTAAGAGCTTCAGCAGTGAGACGTGTCTGTGCTGGCGCTGGGGCTGCTCTGCTGGCCCTCAGGGCAGTGCAGCCTGTCGTCAGGGCAGTGCAGCCTGGCGTCATGGGCAGTGCAGCTGGTGTTAGGACAGGCGCTGTGCGGGCCCGTGGACAGAAAGCACTGTCAGTGTGGCTGACTGTGCAAACAGGGTGCTGCTGGAGGGGGCGTTCAGCCAGCCCCTTCTTGGGTGCAGCTCTGTCGTAGCAGAGCTCTCTGTGCTGCTCAAGATGCAGGACAGTATTGGGCTTCATCTTTCAACTTCACACCTGCTAAGCTGTGAGAGAAGATGAGAAAAGGAATGAACAGCTGGGAGATGCAATCCTCATTTTTACTATGCTTCAGGCAAGAATTGATCCATGATGTTTTTATTTTTTAGATTAAAACCTGCTGCTGACTAAACCTGTTTTGCAGTTTGTTAGCTATTGGGCCCAGCCTCTTGTCTCTTGCATGTCTCCTGCCAAGGTCCTGCTGGCCTCAGCCTTGACTGCAGCTCTGCACTCAGTAGTGCTGAAGATTAGCAAGGGAGAAGGTCCAAGCGTTGGCAGCTCCTGGGAAGGGAAATGCTGTTGCAGGGTGCTGCTCTCCTGGAATCTTGGCTGCCCTTTGATGTCGTCCTGTATTCCTCCCAGGAAGGAGGAGCCTTGGCCCCTCTACCTCTCATCTGGTGGGTACCTCAGGAGGTGCTTTGGTTGTGTAACATGTTCCCAGCTAGAAAAACATCTAGTTTTAGGCATCTAGAAACCATGAATGTGCAGTTACCTGTGAAAACTCAGTACATATGTGCTGAATAGTTATGATAATGCTAAGCCTGGGGCTATAGTGGGGTCCTTAAAATTGGCAGCGTAAAAATAAAATTAATGAGACCTGGCTGGCTGGCCACAGAGCTGGTGTTTACTCCCAAGTCTGCTAGAAAGAGGCTGTCTGCCGTCTTGTTAGAGCCCTGAGATCTGTTCCTTGGCTAAAAAGGAGCTGATAGGAACATAGGTGGCATGGAAATTATTTAGTGATGACATTACCACCTCAGAAGGAATGGATACCTCCACCAAGAACAGATCAGACTTTTTTGTTTGGCCTTTTAAAGAAAGACGTGAAAAAAAAGGGAAATGTGCAGGGGAAAGAAGGATAGTGGAATGAGAAGGAGGTTTACCAAAAAGGGAAAGCTGTATCAAGGCAAGAAGACCAAAAAACCTATCTGTTTCATCAGATTACATGTAAAATCAAAATAAGGCAGGCCAGATTAAGACTTTAGAACAGTGAATTTGCCAAATAGGATTAACTTTCAAATGCCTCGGAAGCCTTTTGGAAACTGGCAGCAGAAAAGATCAGAGTGTTAGAGGCACAGAAGATAAAGCTATCACAAAAAAATCTAAACCATTTTTGGCTATCTTGACTCCTGTGGAGGAGCTTTGCAAACTACAAGCTTGCTACAGAAGAGCTGTCTGAGTTTTCTTGCATTGAACATCAGTAGAAATAACTTTAGAGCAAATAGAGGAACTGATAAGAAACTAAGGAACAGATAGCATTTACACAAGAGTGCCAAAGGATCCTAAATCTGAAATTACTGAGATACTTTCATGTGTATCCTGCTGCTAAAGTGGCCTTGGTATCACAAATTGGTGGTGGCAAATGCAATGGCATTTTTAAAAGTGGAGAGTCTTGAGGAAACTGGGGAACTGGCTCAGTGTTTGTCCGGGTGCGCTGCTAGGGAAGTGTTGCTGTGGGGTTTCAGCAACCTTCCCAGAAGACAGCTGGGGCCCCTGGAAAGAATGAGGGAACAATATTTTTGCGTAGATGTTAGCAGAGCTGTTTATTTCCCGGCCGCGTGGCCAGTGGCCCTGGCACAGACAGAAGAATCATGGGAAAACCAAAGAGTTCTCGGGGCGGGGGTAACATGCGTGGCCAGTGGGTAACAGGACTTGGGTACATTAGCATCAGGGAGCAGGGAAACCCCCTGTGCCCCATGCTTCCCCCCGGGGGTGGGGGGGAGCCCCAGCAGGGAAGGGCTGTGGAGAGTATTCCGGGTTCCGTGGACTGTTGGGTCTGACCCCTGTGCCTACGTCTCTGCAATGAAGAACAAGTTTGCTGGAGCCGTGGCCAAGCACAGCTGCTTGGAGCAGTGTTAGCAGGGCTATGGTAAAGGCAAGCCCTGCCTCTGCCCCACGGACCTGCTGGAGGTTGGTGAACATGCTGGGAGCAGGACCACTAGGCTTCATGAGTCTCTGTTTTCACACAGCCTTTGGCAAGTTTCTCTGCCGAAGGCTTTTAAGAGAGCGTCACCATGGGCATTGAGGAAGGGTTTTGTTATGGACTGAGAGCTGCTGAAAGCATAGACTGCAAAGGGTAGGGCTCGTTGGTCATTTTTCAGGCTGGGGAAGAGGCAGCAGCAAGGCCCGAGAAACTGGTGCTGGGAGTGTTTTGCATCTTATGGGTAACCTGAGGTACAGAGGGGTGCAGTGACATTCCCAGGTTTGCAGAGTGGGTTGAATAGCTCACTGAAGGTGAGGAAATCCATAAGGACCCCACAGAACTGAGCAAGTGGACCAATATGTGACAGATAAGCTTTAGTGTAGGAAAATGTGGTGTACTGGGCCTATTCAGTATTCAGCCTGGAACTAGTGGTTATAGCTTGAGAAGGAGCTTGGAGTCATTGACGGTTCTCTGAAATCATCGGTTCTGTCTGTGATGTTAGCCAAAGAAACCCATCAGTTTTGGTCACCATCAGCAAAGGAGTTAATAACAAAGCAGAGGGTATCGTTTTGACCCTCTCTAACACTTTGTTCATGTCTTGGAGGCTGCATGCTGTTCTGATTTCTGCATTGTGAGAAGGACAGTGGTGTTAGAGACTGCAATGAGGACGATTTAAACTACTGAGGGACAGAGCAGCTGCCTTACGAGGAGAGAGGATAAAATTTGTGACTCCTTGGTTTGAAAAAATCTTGCATAGCATATGATCAAGGTATGCAAAATCATGAAGGTACTAGAATCATAGAATGGTTTGAATGGAAAGGACATTAAAGATCATCTAATTTCAACCCCTGTGGGAGTCCAGAGTATTTCTCTGGCTGCCCAGGGGGGTCTGGGACCCCACCAGGGGTGTCTAGGACCCTGGCAGAGCGCCCAGTATTCTGTCTTGGATCTCCATCCATGGGAATGATTGCCAACATTGCAGGAAGAACTGCAAGCCAAAAGGGTGTGAAATAGATAGTAGTTTAGTTTATCACAGGGTGAAAATGTAGAATTTGGGTTTTTAGAATGAGGACTGAGGAGGCAAGATGGAGGATTTAGGGCATTGCCCTCTTCTCCTTCTTGTTCCCTCTCTCCTCCATTTTCTGCTGTGACGATGGTAAAAATAATTGGTGGAGGGAAACTGAGGTAAAAATGACATGTCTAGAATAAGTAGAAATTAATTGGTAAAGATTGATAAATAATAATATGTTGTGAAAGATGGTTGGGTCAGAGAATGGGTAGAAAAAGTGCGGGACCTCCCGACCGGGGGCAGTCCCTGTGATGGTTCAGCGTGGACTCAGCCTCTGTAGCGGGAGGCTCCAGAAGCTGAGAGATAAGAAAGAATAAACATCGTGGAAAACTTGCCTTGCAGACTCCTTTGTCTTTTCTGACTCTGGCACTGGACTTTTNTCTGCAGGTGGGGCCTCACCTGAGGGGAGCAGAGGGGCAGAATCCCCTCCCCTGACCTGCTGCCCACACTTCTTCTGATGCAGCCCAGGACGTGGTTGGTTTCTGGGTGCCAGCACACACGGCCGGGTGTGTGCAGCCTCTCATCCACCAGCACCCCCAAACTCCTTCTCAGCAGGGCTGCTCTCGATCTGTTCCTGCCCCAGTCTGGGTCAATACTGGGACTGATACCCAACCAGGTGCAGCACCAGCATCTGGCCTTGTTAAACCTCATGACATTCCCATGGGCTACTTCTCAGCTTGTCCAGGTCCCTCTGGATGGCCCTGTGCTTCAGGTGTGTCATCTGCAAACCTGCTGAGGGTACGCTTGTTCCCTTCATGTATTAATGGAGATATTAAATAACACTGGTCCCAATACAGACCCCTGAGGGACCCCCCCTTGTCACTGATGTCCATTGGGACTCTGAGCTGTTGAGCACTACCCTCTGGATGCGACTGTCCAACCCCTTTCTTACCCACCTAACAGTCCACTCATCCAATCTGTCTCTCTCTGATTTAGAGAGAAGGACGTTGTGGGGGTCTGTGTCAAAGGCTTTACAGAAGTCCAGATGAAGGACATCTGTGTCCCCTCCCTTGTCTATTGAGCTACGCCATCGTACAAGGCCACTGGGTTGGTCGGGGAGGACTTGCCCTTGATGAAGCCATGCTGGCTGTCCTGAATCACCTCCATGTCCTTAGCAGAGCTTCCAGGGGGGTCTGTTCCATGATCTTCCCAGGCACAGGGGTGAGGCTGACAGGCCAGTAGTTCCCAGGGTCCTCTTTTCTACCCATTTAAAAGATGGGGACAGTGTTTCCTCTTTTATGAGTAAGTTGAATTTTTTCTACCAAGTCTTGTGGCCCTAGAACTATGGGCATTTGGTGAAACCTAAACGAGATTGGTTTATAGCAGATAAGAGGAAGGCCATTTATTTTCCAGAATCTGTGATGAACTTGTGATTTCAGTGTTCTTGGGGGTTGTGGATGCAAAAGGCATCATCAGGTTGAAAAACTATTTGGATAAACTTATGGACAGCCAGTCTGAAATAGTTACTAGGAAGAGCAGCCAGCCATGTGCCTTTAGCATCTGTAATACGTGTGTGGATTCTTGAGGAATGAAGGACAAGATGGAGCAAGGACATGACCAGGCTTACATGTTTTGCTTAACAAACCTCTCTGACTGTCTCACCTGTAGGCAGAATGGAGGGGGCACTTGGTTTTACCACAGGTGCATGTCTTATGGTCTTCGAAGTTTCCAGAAACCAACATTAAGTGGGAACATAAATAGGTGTGATGTGTTGGGGAAGAACCAATATGGCTTTTGTAGACCAAAATGGAGCTACTTGACTCCTCTGGTACTTGGAAGTGTTTCCAAGTACATGGCAGGGCTGATCAAGTGGAGTGGTCTAGTGGACCTCACTGAAAGGTTTCAGTACAGGGTATCAAGGAAAAGTCCATCATGGGATGCATGAGTGAATAAATGGTTAAAAGATAAGCTGCAAAGATGAGAAGTAGATGGTCAGACTTTACAGAGGAGGGAAGTCCTGGGGTAGCCAGGCTGGGATGTCTGCTGCTCACAGTGTTGTAGCTGATCTAGAAATGGGGATGAAAGTGGTGGCTGGGGAAGAGCAAATGAGGGAAGAAATCCTGAGCACTGAAATTCGGGAATGAATTGAGGGTAACAGGTGGTTCTGGAAAGTGTCAGCACCCTGTGCTCGGCAGTGCTGCAGGAAGGGAAGAGGAGGCTGGGAACAGCAAAGAGGGAAGCGAAGTACAGAACAGTCGCAACATCATTATGGTCCAGTGCCAGGTTGGATATTGAATGTCAGGTCACCCCATCTTGGAAGAGGCCTTGCTTTAAGTGCCTCTACAGTTTTTTGCTCTTATTTTTTTTATCAGTGGCAAATACTATATATTGGGTACATAGTATTTGGCAGATGAAGACTGTCTAGGTGGATATCGAATAAAAAGCAAGGTTGAATGTGGTCCAGGTTTCTGCCCCAATCCATCAGCCATGCCATTGCAGAAGGACAGAGAGTGGTGCCTGCTTTGATGTCTTCCTGGATTTGTCTCTTTTTTGCTATCTTCCTTGCTACTGCTAAAAGTGAAAAGCTCAGGTTTGGACTGAACACAAGCTAATAAATGCGTGGGGTTTTGGTGGGAGAAAACAAAAGGAACTTGTTTTGGGCACCAAATCAAAAAGTGTATTGTTCTCACCCCACTGTTCACTGTTACCATGTATAGCAATTACTGCCATGGCAACACATATTTTCATGAACCAGCCAAGATCTTCCCGGGCTGCAACATAACTTCTGATACTTGCTCATTGTGATGCTATTAATAACTGTGTTTCCCCCCATCATAGCCAGGAAGCTGCTTCTTCCTCATGTACCAAGTGCAAGGAATAAGCTCATTTTAAATCAGTTGTGGAAAGAAGTGACATTGTGGATTTCCTGGATTTTTTTTGTTCTGGAGATCCTGTCTAGTGCTGCCAGCTCTGCAGCCACCTCCTGAGCTGTCTCTTTTATACCATTTATAAGAAAGTCTCAATTTTCTTTTTAATTCCTTTTCCTTTTTTTGCCCCTTTCTCCCCCTCCCTTTAAACCAGGACAAACAGATGACACATATTTACTCCTCCAGCTATGCAGAGTAGCTTAAGTGTTTGTTTCAGACTGACTTGGTCAAGGGGAGAACCTGGCGCAAATTGAACGTGATCTGGGCCAGGCTCTGGTCTGCATGATTTCTTTACTTACCTCCTGATTATTTAAACAAGATAAACCCTGAATATTTAAAATTGCAGTTCAACTGTTCTTGGCATTAGTTGAATTTAGCTGTGTTTAAAACCCCTGAGTGCATATCCACTTTTCCCAGCTGCATTAGCATGCCTGCATGAATCTCCTTTGAATTGGAACTGTGTCAAAAATACCATCACCAGGTCTTTTGGCACATTTTAAAGAGCTGTGGAAAAGGTGAAACCTGGGCTTTTGCTTAAGATGGTGGTTCCACTTGAGCCTGACCATCTGTGAAAGGCTGGAATGGGTGCCTGTGAACCAGGGTCATGGGTCTGTCCCCAGTGCTGGTTCTGGGTGGACACAAGTCACAGCTGCAGGTGTCCAGTTTCGTCCCTCCAGAGGAAGGAGTTGTTTTGCCAGGCTAGTTTCCTCTCATTCAGGGAGGAGCTATAATACAGCTAATAGTTAATACAGTTATTAACTGTAAAACCTTCCCTCTCTTTCCTCACCAACTTGAAAGTTTTTTTGGCAGTCTTGAAACTTGCAGCTTTGGATGTCACTGTCTTTGATATTGCACTTTCCCTCATCTCCCTGACCTGCTGGATTGATAGCCTACTGTTGCTGACGGAGAGAAAAAGATATGGTGAAAACAGGGAATTCTTTATCCTACCAAACTCCTTGGAGAGGCTGAAGAAATGAGCATATGCCCTGCAAAAGGTTGGTCCAAAGCAAGGAGTAATTGTGATGTCCACAGTGAGTGACTGCATCCTTCTTTTACTGCTGCTCTCCCCATTTCCTGGGAGAGTCTGTTCAAGGTAGTACCTCCAGAGGTGCTGCCAAGGGCTGAGTCTTCCTGGGGAGGCAGCATATGCCATGAGGGACTACCTCCTCCTGCAGCCCAGCTGGTTTTTCCTGGGCATCTCCAAGAAACAACTGAGACCCCTTTTGAGAGCCTTTGGTGACTGACACAGTTATTCACCACAAACTGCCTTCTTGTGGACTCTTGGGAATCACGGAGAATGCTGAGTTGGATGGGATTCATCAGGATCACTGAGTCCACCTCCTGGCCCAGTTATCCCACCCTGTGCCTGAGAGCGTTGTCCAAATGCTTCTTGAGCTGACAGGCTTGGTGCTGTGACCAGTACCCTGGGGAGCCTGATCCAATGCTCAGCCACCCTTTGGGTGAAAAACTTTTGCTTGCTATCCAACCTAAACCTCCTCTGACTCAGATTCATGCTTTTTCCTCAAGTCCTATCACTGGTCACAAGAGAGAAGAGATTGGTACCTGCTCCTCTACTTCCTCTTGTGTGTTGAAGACCACGAGGTCTCCCCTGGTTAATACCACCTTTGTTTCTGTGACACGGTGAGAGCAAAGGCAAATTTGGGGCTTTAATTGCGCTTTGTTTTGTGAAGTCTTACATCTGCGAGACTGAAGAGATGTTCCATATTAAAAAAGCTGTGACTGCATTTTGAGGCAAAGTCCAGCACCTCCGTCTTTATTTCTCATTAAATCAAGCCAAAATGTGTTAATGACAAAGCACTGGAGCTATACATAACTAGTACTTTTGTTTACTTGGAGTTCAAGGTGTTACTGCTGGTCTTGTAGATGCAAGTGTGTAGCAGACAAAGCAGAGATTGAAATACAGCTCACGGGATGTGATGCCTGCTCACGCTGTAATGTTGTAGAGACAATCAGGAAAAGAATGTCAGTTTGGGGCAACAGTTAAGCATGCCTTTCCTTTTGGAGGAAGCTTTTTTTCATGGTTTATTACATCAGAATAAAAAACAATATAAAATAGTCAAACGTGGGCTGTGTTTTTCATCCCAAATTAGCTGAGAATTCACTCAGGGAGAGGTGAGCTTTCCAGAGCTGGAGCTGGGCATAGAGCAGGGGCCCATGTGCTTCCCTGTGGGGCAGGCATGCAGGAGGGGAGACTCTGGGGCTGCAGGAAGGACCGATGCTGTGGGTCCAGTGCACTGGCTTTGCAATATCCTGAATCTGTTGTGTCTAATGTTCTTGTTGTTCAGCAATTCCTGTAGGAAAAACAAATGGAAGGACCTCATGGAAAAGAGATATTATTTTTTCTTGCTTATTGTTTTATTAAGAGTTTATGAACTTTGTACCTGAGGTTTTCAGCTATTTACTTACTGCGTCTCTTTCTCTGCCAGAGGAAATTGGTGAGCTTTGGGCTGGAGAAAATGATGACACTGAAGTGGCTCCTTTGCACAGAGTCCTGTTGGGATGAGCTTCCTGATGGCAGCTCGCAGCACAGGAGAGAGTTGTTTGTTTGCAGACGGTTATTCCTTTGACTTGCTGCCAACTCTCTCCTATTCCTTACCTTTGATTTGCAACCAAATTCCTCTGCCAGCCTGGCATTGTAGTGGTTAACTTGAATCACACATAACAAGCTTGGACAGCTAATACTTTCAAGAGCCTCACTGCATTTGTTCCTTCATGGTTTTTTCAACAGAGTTGGCAGAGACAGCTGCAGCTGGAGAGATTTGCTGAAGAACAAATCAGCCTAAAAAAGTTGTGATGAAACACTGTTATATTTGTTTTGTGCTTTTAGCCCACAGTGTTTTGTGGACTCAGCTATCTGAGAAATAACCTGATCCTTTGCTGTCCCTAGCTGTGTTATGCATGAGTTTTCAAGGGACCCTGTTTTTCAGCTCGTAAATGACTGGCAGCCCTTTAAATGAACAGAGACAGAGGGCCATTGATGTTACACTTCCAGGAATGTAGCTTCCTCAAATATGTAGCTTTGCTGAGTGGTGCTTGAAAGAATTACCCTCTGTGATCTGGCTGTTTGTAGGGCATCCTCAGCTGGCACCTGGGGTGACACTGTCTGGTTGTGCATGGCCTGGCTGTGCAGGTTCTTCACCTTGTAATTACAGTCTCAGTCTGTTCCTGTTAGTGATCACTGCTGGCTCATGTGCTGCCTTTAGAAAAGTTGTCATGTTTTTTTGGTAGTCTGGTGGAGTTATTTTAGATCAGAGGTGGGTGTCTTGAGAGATCCTTCAAGTCCCCAACCCTACATGCTCTCACTATGGTGGCCATTCGTCCTGAGGTCCTGGCTCGATGGATTTCCCTTTGCTGGTTCTGGAAGTTTCTTTCCTGTTCTTGTCTTCCCTCTCTTTACCCTCTGACACTGTTCAGAAATCTCTGTAAATGTTTTCTTGTCATTGCTGAGTGCAGCAGCAAACAGATATCCCTGGACAAGATGCAAATGAGCCGTGGGACTTGGTTATTTACTTTGTTCTGTTCTGGCTGCTGTGGGCTCTCTCTTCCCTTCAGTGGAGATGATACAAGAATGGTTATTCTTTTGCCCTCCTGTATGGGGAAACTACACTGCACTGCAGTGTGTTTACATCTATGTGATGCCTGGCGTCATGTCACTGACCCCAGGATGATCAGTGTACAGAAATGATGATCACTCACTGCAGAGTCCTGTTCCTCGCACAGTGTGCAGGTTGTGGGTTGCTCTCAGGATCCTGGAGCAATTGTTGGGTTTAGGTGATGGTGCAGCTTTTCTAGAACAGCTTCTGATTGTGGAGCCTCCTGTTCCCAGACTGGTTTCCTTGACATCAGCTGTCTGAGGCAGCAGCTGCTGGGCCCTTGGCTGCAAGGGCTTCATGGCAATGCTGGGAGGAATCCCTGAAATTGGTAATGGTGACATAGGAGATAGTGAAGAATAAATCTCAGTCCTGAGGCAGCTGGGCAGCAAGCTAGATAAATCAAGACCTTTGTCAGTAATTATAGAATGACAGGGCAGCGGGTGCTGCCGTGTCCTTGAAATAGCAGGGATATCATTGACGTGACATTACTTGCTTTGGCCCAGAGAGAGCACTTGATGTAGGCTGCTTCTCCAGGGCTCTGGGCTCTTGCCCTACGTCATTTTGGCAGGTACAATTTCTTCACCTCATTCCTGTGGCTTAACAGCATTATGCTCTTCACTCAGGGTGCAGCTTTGTCAGCATTGGGAAATGTCACCCTGCTTAGGTACAGTTTACTTCTCCTCAGCAGCTGCCAAGAGATTTGGGTGTCTTATAGGTCTGTGGAGCCTTGTTCAGCTTTCTAGTCACTGACCAGGGTTTCAATCAGCAGGTAGTGCTAACGGGTGCTGGGGCCCACTGAGAAGGCAGGAGACCCATGCATGAGTTCCATCTCCATCCTTTCTTTTTGTTTGTATGCATCCCCCTTATAAAACACAAACAGCCCAGGCCTGATTTAGAGTTTCATTGGTGCTGGGAGGCTCTTAGCTGCTTTGAGTGCCATTGTGGGCAGATCCTGTATGACTTGGTGCCTGCCCACACTCTCAGAAGTGGATGAAGCTCCACTGGCATCATTTGTCTTAGCTTGGTGTGTGCCAAGAAGATGTGGAGAAAGTAGATCTATGACCTTGGGTACCTGCCTGCGGAGATTTACACCCCTGGAAGGATGTGGCTGGTGCATCTGGCAGTGACCTTGCGTGAGTCCTGCTGCCCTGTTTGGTGGGACCCTGTACAGGTGGAATGACCCTGGTGATGATCATCAGGCCATGCTTGCGGTGTGCCTGCACAAATCTTCCCTGAAACTAGGGGCGTCGCCATGAGAGCGATGGGAGGGCATCAGGCTGCTTCCCTGGGGCTGAGCCCAACGTGCGGCTGTGGGGGAGCACCAGGGGTGGAAGGTAGGCAGTATGCATCCCAGCCACGGTCGTCAT
The DNA here is from genome assembly GCA_013397175.1 of Platysteira castanea. NCBI lineage: Eukaryota > Metazoa > Chordata > Aves > Passeriformes > Platysteira > Platysteira castanea. The sequence goes on from VYXC01009639.1 coordinate 184,930, forward strand.
TTGTTGCTGAACTGGCAGGTTGTCCTGTAATGCCTTCACATAAGCAACTGTGAAGTATTTCCTCTCAGGGATATTGATAAAATTGAAGTTTTCCCATGTAACTCCTGTCTGTTGGGGACAAGGTCTAGTTATGAGCATGTTGAGGTGGGATGCAGTCACCATCAGGTGCGGTGGTGCTAGCATCGGTCCCAATCATGGTCCCAGTCCAGTGACAGACCTGACCACATGTCCTGGGATTGATGCAGCCTGAGGGTGTGCATGTAGGAGGCCAGCACTGAGCTGTGCCAGGCCTCAGCTCCCTGCCAGGGCACCTCATGTCCCCTGGGCAGGGACTGTCTGGCTGGCATCGAGCTTCCCCCCGCAGCTGCCTGCCCTCCAGCAGCTGGGGTTTGGATGCAGCTGTGGATGCATGCAGCACATTTTGGAAGGAGAGGGGATGAAAACTGCCAGGGTTTTTTTTTCTGCAACTTGTTCTTAAATGCTCAGCCCTTAAAAGGGAAAATAACTCTGCTGAAGCCTTCATTGTGCTTAGGAGGTGCCACTGCGTCTGGAGCAAACCAGAACTTTGGGGAGGCTGTTTAAGTATTGGGGTTTTGAGCTTGTCCTCTGACCTGCAAAATGAAAACTCCAGCCGTGGTGGTAGGAGAGACCCAGGGTATACCATGACAGCAGCATGGGGGCTGGACTGGGTGTCAAGGCAGGTCCCGTAGCCCGAGGAAGCTGGCTCACTTCTCTGCTGTGGCCTGGGGCTCAAGCTCCACAAATGATTTTGTTCCCCTCAGCATGTGAAACCCCTGGGCTGGCTGGGACAGAAGGGCAGGAGAGGCCGCCCACCGGACCTGTGTCCCTGGCCAGCCTGTGGATCACTGCAAGGAGTAGAGGGAAGCACCCATAAACTTCTTGATGCGGAATGCTTTTTGACACGTCTTTTGCCTTCTGCTGAGGCTGCAGTGTCCACAGCTGGTCTCTATAGCCGTAACACAGTCCGAGGTGCTCACCCTCAATGACAATTTGGGGACAGAGAGACGTGAGAGGCCCTTGGCCTCCAAGGGAGCAGCAGGTAGCCCTCTGTGTCTCCGATAGAGGAGCTGCAGCAGGAGCCTGTACTTACCATAGCTCTCCAGTGAAGAGCTGTGCCTGGTGTGCATCACCAAGATTTTTTTAATGGGAGTGGATTTTGCTGCTGCTCCTGCCCTCAGGTGCAGTTTCCTTTAGTGTTGGTTTGAGCAGTCCCCCGGTGCCTCTGTCTCCAGTACATGAACTCCTCCAGCTCACAGAGTACCCATCCAGCAGGTGCTTTGTGTTTTGTCTCAAAGCTGTGAAAACAGGGGTGTCTTCTGTCCCCTGCTCTTCCCTCTGTTGCAGAATCCCCCATCCTGTGAAGGGGGGATGAAGGATGGGGTGGGGATGAGCAGCAGTTCAAGCCCTTCTGTCTTCCCCTCCCCTTGGGGTGCTCTCTGTGTGGCTCCAGGGAGTGATTTCAGGACCTGAATGAGTCCAAACCTGGAGGGCAGCACTTAGCACAGAGTGGATGATGGAGAAACATGAAGGTTGGTGTGGGAGTGTCTGTGCTGCCCTCCCTTCTCCCTGCTGGCATACAGGGCTCTAAGATGCCTGTGCATCCGTCCCGCCCGAGGTTCAAGTACTGCTCTTGGGCTGTGGGGCGTTATGCTTTTGAGACTGTTCTGGACTTTTATTTTAAGCTGATTATCATAGTGGTGTGGCTTGTCATGGTGTCTGTCCTACCTTATGCCCCCCTTCCCTCCTTTTGTGGAGACCCCAGGACATCTCACCTGTGTCCTGAAAGTCCTTGTTTCTTACTTCTTTCTCTCTGAGACAAGATCTTGGAGGAATTTGTTGTTAATTTTGGTGTCGGCCCAACCTGCTCCCATGGAATGAGCTAGCCCTTTGCTGTCTGTTCTGCTTTGGATTTGGGTTGAATTGGGAGGCAAACAGAAGCAAGATGGAGCCAGCAATGCTGGTACCTGGGCTGGGGGAAAGTTTGGGAAAGCCAGGAAAGAGGCAAGAGCTGATAGAGTCCAAGCAACCAGAAGGCCACCAAGTTTCCCGTCTGACAGCTTCGTCTTTGAAAATACTATCTAGCAGAAGGCTTGGGGCTTTGGTTGTATTTGTTTTGTTGGTTTGGGGGGTTTTTTAAATTAAAAACACCAAATTAATGAGATGCTTTTTGTGATAAGACCTTTTCCAGGCTCTCTTGTACCCCTAGCCCACCCAAACTATGGTGTTATTCTCTCTTCTCTGTGCAGTGTGTTGCCAGGCTGGGTTCTGCTTTCAGAGGCCTGTCCCTGTTCTGCTCTTGCTGGAGCCAAGCGTATGTGCTCAGGCTTTGAGTAATCAGCATTTGTTCTGGATTTTCACAGTGTGGTCTGTCTCTGGCAAAGCGGAGGTTGATTTGTTTGCATAGTGCTTATTTTCAGGAGCAGGAGAGTTTTATGAACAGGCTGACATTATATTTATTTTAGTTCCTCTATAATTTTTTGCTAGAAGGAGACGTGTATTCAAAGGAAGTTCATTTTAATGTATGTATGTATGTATGTGTATACGTGTGTGTAGGAAGGAGATGTTTGTTTTGGGTACTTTTTTCGTCCTAGGATGTAAATTGTAGCTTTTCTGGACTCGGCTGAGAGAAGGCAGTGAATAACACCTGAATTGTCTGACTCAGCTGCTGGAGGATTACCATAAGGAACCGATGCTAGAGACCTTCTGGAGGCTCTCTACAGCTCCAGGATAGAGATGAGTTTTGCAGCCTTGTCCTGGCTTTGATATGCAAATCTGAGTGAATCGGAGCCACCTGGAGGTTGCACTTGGTTTCTCAGCGTCTGCACTAAGTGAATTTTTCTGAGATGGCTTTGCCTGTTGTGCAGAAGGTGAAGGGGCAAGTGTGATTGTCTTAAAAAAAAATCTGTGGTGATGTTTGAGTTTTTGAACACAGCCCGGGCTGTTCTTCAGCCAGCCAGGAGCCTGGACCTGCAAAGGAGCAGCAATGTCAGCAGCACCGGTGGCTCTGAGATGGTACCCACTCCCCATTCCTGTACTGGTTTGTCATAGTCTGCTTCTGGGGCCTCCTTTTAGAGGACTCAGGATAGTGAACATGGCTTCATTTTCCATATGACTGCTTCTGCTCCTTTTCATGGGTCCTTTGCCCTATGCTCTGTTAACAGCAAATGAAAGAGGATTTGAACTCCTCTCTGTAGGGCAGATAATTTCAGATGCCCATCCCCATCACCCCAGCTGTTTGCTACAGCAAGTAGCCCTGCACACATTTCCTTGCCTTTGGCTGGTGTCACACCATGGCCAGTCTCTGGGAATTATATTTCACTCTGTGTGTGTGATGGCCAAACTCCATTTCTCCTCCTCAAGGAGGACCTGTTAACAAGGCACTTAGTTTTGGTATTAGCATGTCCTCGGCTGAATAATCTCTGATGATGGCAACAACTGGCATCTTTGTCTTGGGGCCTGCTTTGAGTATGCTGCAGGCCTCCTTTGAGGGCATTAGTCTTGAAAAATCCCACTTGGTATGGAGGCGTGTTTGGCCAAGAAGGACTTGGTACTGCCCCAGCTCTCTGCAGGGCTCATCCCAAAGAAGCAAAGTGAGGGAAGGAGATGGGATCTTGGCTTGGAGCACAGAAGTCCAAAAATTACAGAGCATGGAAATGAAATGGGAGACCAAGTTGTAAGAGGTCTCCTTGTAGCCATGCAGAGGGGTTTGCTGGCAGCCTGGTGTGAAGCTCCCTGAGGCAGGTGATTCCCATGGCTACCCTTTGTGCTCTCTTGCCCTCGGTGGGGGTTTACCTCCTCAAGCTGGTGCTGAGCAGCTTCCACAGGTAATGAGTGGGGCTGGAGATGACATCAAGCTGATCTTGAGCTGACAGCTTCAGCTAAGAAAACATCTCTACTATTCTTAGCTTTGGACAGCCTTGAAAAGAACTTGTGGTGTCCTTGGCTGCCTGGGCTGTGTTGTCACTTGGGTGATGGTGGCAGGAAAACCAGCTCTTCTGTGAGGGAGTGGCTGTTTGACTTCTTGGGGTTCCTCAGCTCTTCCTGCAAGTGACTCCTCTGTTCTCCTGCACCTGGTCCTTTCCATTTCTGATCCTGCTCAAGTCTCTGTAGTTAAAAAAATTTTATTCCTTCCTAGACCTCCTACTAAGCATTTACAGTCTTTGTGAGAAGATCTAATCAGGAGATGCTTGCAGATGCTCTTTTGGGATAAAATACCATTTTTAAAAAAATTACTGCTATTACTTTTTATTCTGAGGCTTTGCCAAGCAGGGGTGGCAGCCAGGAGGAGCTCAAGCTGGTTTGGAAAGAGCAAAGTTTGTACATGTGCATCCCCTGTGTCCTTGAGGCTGGAGGACAGAGCGCAGCAGCTTGGCTCTTACCTGTGCTGTCTGTTACAACACTTCTTAAAAATAACAGCTGCCCATCTGTGAGGCGAAGCCTTCGGATGGGACCAGATCTGTCTGCCTACTTGAGACGTGATTGTGCACAAAAAGCCCTATGCTTCCTCCTGCTTTTTGCATGCCTGGTGCACCATCCTGTTCACAGCACTCTGCTGCTTGGGGACTGACCCCTGCCATGGCCTTGCCACTCCTCCAGAACATCAGCATGCTCGAGGCACAGGCCTTTGTAGTGAGGGCTTTGCTTGCTGGAGTGAGCAGCTGGAGCTGTGTCCTGTTTCCCAGCTATGAGGTCTGGAGGGTATTACTCAGGACACACAGGAAGCTCCTGGAATCTTTGACAATACAGGAGGATGCACATTGGGAATGTGGGTTGTTTTTGGAAGCAAGTGGGGATTTTGTTGAAATCCCTCTGCCTTGCAGGCTCTGGTGACTGTGTTAGTTCCCTGGAGCCATTGCAATGTCAGCAGGCTGCCTGTCCCGTGCTCAGGCTGCAGAGAGGTTTGTTCTGGGACTGCAGATGGGGCCTGCAGGGAAGTCTTGTTTTGGGGATGCTGAGTCCCAGGAACTGAGACGAACCGAAAGCACTGCCATGATCCTGCTGGTGGGAGCAGGCGCTGCAGTGCTAGTGAGAGTGGGGACACGCTCTGTGGCTGCTGCATCCCTCAGCGCTTGGAGATGAAAGGACAGGGAAAAGTGTTATTTAAACCATTCCCAGGGAACTTCTTTAACCTTGTGAAGTGGAATATGAATTAATATTTTTTTTTATGTCCAAGTTATGACCTTATCTCTCTGCAATCCTGGGTTTATCACGTCTTTCCAGAGTTTCTGATGTTACATTTGAGGCTTGTCAGGCAGCCTGGGGCTGGCCCTGCTCCAGGAATGTGCTCCTTGCTTTTCCTCTTCTTTCTTTATGTGAATGTGATTGTACCAAACTCTTTAGCATTTCAGTGTGTTTTGTGCAGAATTTTTTCGCTGGTTAAACTCCACCTCAGCCCCTCAATTTTAAGGGGAGCAAAGAGGTCACCCAACTAAGTCATCCACTTAAGTGTCTTTGCAAGAAAAGATAAATGTAAGCTTGTTAAAATGGAAAACAGTAGTTAGCAGCACCCACTCGGTTATGGCCAAGTTCTATGAGAAGAATTTGTTATTTTCAATAGCTTGCACTTTACAGAAAATAGCTGACCTCTCCTCTCTGCTGAGGAGCAGCAGCATGGGTACAGCCATTGATGTTCCAAAACTTTGCTAACCCATTTTTTGGCAGAACAGGTCAAACACAGTGTGCTCTTGAACATTAAGAATGCTGATGGCTCAACTGACTCTTGATGACTTGGTGTCTTGCAAGGTGTTTTGTATTTTTTCTTCCTTGCTAGGCGAATCCTCCAGAACTGTCTCTGGTCTTCCTCCCAGGCTCATCACCATGTGTGTTTTTCTGCTGCTTTTCTCTTCCAGCCCTTCCAATCTGCTCTCCTCCTCTTGTCCCCTCCCAAGAGTGGCATGCCATCCCCCCCACCTTTGGGTGAAGCTCTCCCTCATTCCTGCACTGATGGCAGCCTCTTCCCACTCTCCGAAGCTGCCAGTAAGCCACCTGGGTCTAAGTGCCCTTCTTAGTCCTCTCTGCCCTTTTCCTATTGTGTACCTGTCCTTGTGAAGAGTTGTGGTGGTCTTGGTCACTGCTCCTCTTGTGTCCCCTCTGAGCTGTCCCTTAGACCCTTCATGCCAGTTCCTTGTCCTACGTGCACTTTGTAGTTGCTCTCTCCACAGACATGCTTCTCTTGCTCTGCTCCCAGCACTGCTGGGCTCTGCTACTGCTCTTGGTTTTCCCTTTTATACCCTGCTTATGGATGATTCCTCTGCAGTTGCTGATGCTGTTGATGATCACAGTGATTTCCTTTTTTGTGCCTGCTTGCAGTTTGACATTGCAACTGCAAGGGAAGAACAGGGCTGGTACTGTGGTTCCCAACCTGAGCCATGGCATGGAGTGCTGGTGTGGCTGTTGCGTTGCACCTTAAATCAAATAGAGGAACTGATGTTGTTTTGACCCAAAATCAGCAAATGACAAACCAGATGTTTTCTGAACACAGAGTTTTCTAAGTGGGATCTGTTTGCAAGCACACTCTTGGCAGTGCCTTGCCGTGCTCTGGTGATGGTGGGAGATCAGCAGGAACTTGTGCCATGGGGAAAGGTGGTGTGCTCTGTTCCCAGCTCCTTGTTGGTCAGTGCAAACCATTGTGATGCTGGTACTCTGAGGTGGGTGAGCATATCTGCCTGAAAACTGACCTATGACACAAAAGAAGTGGCCTCCACCCAGATCAGCTTTCCAAACCAGCCTGTCTGTGGTAGCCTGACCATCAGCCCTCCAGGAGAATGCGTGGAGGTCAGCGTTGCATAGTAGATATTGTGGCTGGGGAACTGTACCTTTTCAGAGACGATTCATGTTTATTTCGTGTTGAATTGACATGGTAACTATCAATTTTGAATCCTCAGAGCATTGAGGAATGGCCTACTTTTTATGGGTGCATGCCAGACTCCTCAGCATTGATTGCTGTCAATCAAACCCACAGTTTTCCTAGCAAGGAGGTGCAATGTGCAACTAAACCCTCACCTAGACTTGCCTGGTGATAGGCAGGATGCTGACCTTCCTTAGAAAGCCAGGGCAGAGCTGAAGACTGGACTGCCCTGCCAGGAACTGCCTCCTCTCCTATGACCATGCCAGCAGGGCTGGGCGCAGGAGCCTGGGCTGTCATTTCAGGTACTGCAGTGCTGCCACCATCACTCCTGACCCTTCTGAGGACCTGCAGGCTGGCAGCAGAGGGTGTGAGAGGGATGTAGTGGGATCTCCCCTCTCCTGCTTCTGCTGTGGGAATGGCTTCTGCTGTCATGCACTCACTGCAGAGCAGCTGGAGGTTGTGTCAGAGTGAGCCCCTGGGCAGGAGCAGGTTTCAAGGGGGACCTTGGACCTGTCCTCTTCATATGGCTTTTATTAATAACAAAAGTAACTTGGGTTAACTAGGACCTCCTTCCTGCACCTTCCACCGATGCAGGGTGGAGGCCAGGCCTTGGCGGGTGGTAGCAGGAGCTGAGGGGCACATGTTGTTTTTCAGCATGCTGAGCATGTCACCGGGCTCAGGATTGCTTTAGTGGCAGCATCTCTCCTTTGTAGGGGGAAACCTTGTTGGGGTTTGCACTCCCTTCTTCTGTTTACCTGGGCTATCCAAAATGGTTTGGGCTACTGCACTGGGGAGACGTTGGCTTTGCTGAGCTCGTCAGGCCAGCTCATTAGGGTTGGTGTGTCAGTGATAAGGTCGATGTGCCATGTATGACGGCTGTGCAGCCCAACAGCTCTGCATCAAAACCATTGTGCTGATCTGCCTGAAAACCAGGCCTACAGCACTGCCTGCCTTGCTCTCGCTGACCGGGCCAGCGTGGGTGCTGGTAAAGAACCCTGGGGCTCAAGGGGTTCTTTAGGGCTGCAAAAGGGTTGTGGATCAGCAGCAGGGCCTGTCCACTGGGTCGCCTTACACCCTACTGAAAGCTCTGTCCCATCAGCCAAGGGGGAGGAGAAGGAGCCTGCAATGGAGATGGTCTCATCCACCAGTCATTCCCCACGTGTCTATTGGGCAGGTAGGAGTGGGCTCTGAGCAGGGTCCATGGGACCCAGAGGTCCCTTCCAGCCCCACGGCATGTGGGGGCTCTGGGCAGGCGCTTGTGTGGAGCAGGCTGCCTGCATTGTTGGGAGCCAGGCCTTTGGTCTCCCCAGGTGGAACGTGCAGCTCTCAAAAGGAGCAGATCCTGCTCTGCTGATGCTCCCTGCTCTTGAAAACAAGGTCCCCAGCACATCTTCCAGGCACTGGCACTCCTTCGACTGGGAAGTGAGTCATCCCAGCATCAGCAGAAAGTGCTCACCAGCCTTGTGGGTTTGTCCTGGGCTGGTGAGTGGGGAGCGAGGGGGCCTGGCTGATGGGGGTGACCTCTCCTTCCCTGTGCCAAAGAACTGCTCTTTTGTCTCAGCCCCATCTCAAACCCTTGCCCTGGCTTCTCCTAAGATCATTAGATTGCTCAAGAGCCCCAAGCAATGCTTTGATCTGCAAGCAGGCTGCCTGGCCCAGTGGCAGCAGCTCTGCAGGACTCTCAGACAACCTGTTTGCTTTGTGCCTCTGGCCCAGACTAATGTGGCTCTCGTGTCCCTGCAGCTCGGACTGGGTGGAGATCATCGAGCCCCGCTCCCAGGAGCGGATGTATGTGAACCTGACCACCGGGGAGTGCAGCTGGGAGCCTCCTCCCAACCTGAAGGTGCGCCAGTCAGACCAGAAGCAGTGGTGGGAGCTCTTCGACCAGAACAACAACCGCTTCTACTACTACAATGCCATCACGCGGCAGACGGTGTGGCACCGGCCCCAGGGCTGTGACATTGTGCCCTTGGCACAGCTCCAGGCCATGAAGGGCAGCTCCCAGCCTGACTGCTGTGGCCGGCAGCACCGAGGCAGCACTGGCAGTGGTGGCAGAAGCACCCCCATCCAAATGGCCCTCCTGCAGGAGATGGAGAAGGGCAAATGGGACGGTGCAGTGGAGAAGAGGAAAGATCCTGCCAGGTAGGGGGAGAGCTTCAGCCTTCTTTGTTTATATCTAATGGGTGACTTCAGCTGCCAGGCAGGCCCTGTCAGGCAGGTTGGGAACCGTGCTTTCCCAGGAGGGTGCTGTGCTGCCCCAGGAGGGTGCAGCGCTGGGGCAAAGTACTGCCAGGCCCCCGATCACTGCCGTGTGCCCTCCTCTTCTCGGGGTACAGCTGTCTGCTTTCACCACTGCCTGGATGTCCCCAGCTTGGGCCAGGCCATCTCTGTGTAAGACACCATAAAAATACACATCAAAAGATAATCATCCCTCTGGATGCTAAACAGAAGGAGAGGGAACAGGCAGGAGTGTTATGCAGTGATGAGAACTCTCTCAAAAACTTACAACAGGGTTTGTTTGGGTGGCACAGCTCCTGTGTAAGGGGTCAGGCTGCTGGGGGGTGCGGGTGAACCCATCTGGTCTGGCTCCTTCCTTTCTCGCTTTCTCGGCTGCTGCTATGTTCCTGCAACTTCAGCCAGAGCAGGAGGTGGGGCTGCAGGGACAGAGCTCCTGGGAACAGTTATTTGGTCACATCAAGCCTAAAATAAAAGACCAATAGTGGGATGCTATTTTGTTTGACTAAGAGATTTTTTTTACACTCAAACTAGTCTGACAGGAATCGGGGATTTTTTATTGTATTGAAACCATGACTTCAGCTTCAGCTGCACAAAAGCATCCCTTCCCCAGTCTCTGTCGGGTTGGCCCCTCTGCCTGGGATATTGTCTGGGGCTGCTCTGCCTCCCTCCTGCCCTGTCTGGGCATCATCCTGCCCTGGAGGATGTAGTACTGGCAGCTGGGGAGGCCGTGCAGCAAGCAAAGTTGGGTCGTATTGAGAACCGACCTGAGGGCTAGAGCAGTGCTTGAGTGAGCCTGACTCTCCTGCCATCTATGCTGGGATGCCTTATTGTGGTTCTGGGCAGTGCAGCAAGTGCTAGCATCTTAGTTTTTGGATCAAGGCTGCCTCTCTGTGTGCCTGGTGCAGGCAAGGATAGAAAAAAATTGCCAAGTTCATGAAAACCACATAGGATGCCAGGTCTGGAAAGTGTGTGCACCCTGAAGTGAGGCTTATCACATGTCTGCTGCTCCCTGCAAGGTGCTCCTGTATTCAGTCCAGATCTTAATGACTGCGAGACACCGGTGATGCACATGAAGTGCACCAGAAAGAGCCCAACACTTTACTGGTGCTTGTGATGCTCCCAGTGCCTCCTGCCCCAGAAGCAGCCCCTCTGAACTTCATACCCATCCAGAGAATGATCCCTGCCCTGCCAGGAGAAATCCAGTAAGAAATGTCTTAAGCTGTACCTGAGTAGCTCTGAGTTCCCTCAGGTCACCGCCTGTGACCACAGTTGAGCCACGGGCACATGGGATTTGCCATGAGACAGGTGACTTCCCTTTCTCGTCCGTCTACAGCCTGGCACTCCGAGGCAGCCAGGGTGGGCACCACCAAAACTACATTACATGTTTCCAGAGGAGTGAGTGTAAGAGCCCTAATAGGGTGTAAGATATCCCGAGCTTCACAGAGTCTGAAGTATTCCTCACTCTGCTGGTTTTAACACCAGCTAGAATTAAACTCCAAATAAGCCACTCCCCTTTCCCTCACTGTTTCCGGTAAGGGAGAGACAAAAGTAGAGATTAAGGGTTGAAAACAACAAGTTACTGAAAGCACAAAGCAGTGGAATGAGACATGCACAATAACAACAGCCGTGTTAATAGCAATAATATTCAAAAAGCGGAGGTGTTTTGCCCACAAAAAGTTGTTCACCACTGGGAACAAAAGCAAGATGGCAGATGCCCTTTGTTGGCCACATCCGCGTGGCTTCCCCAGACAGAGGCAACGTGTCGGCCTTTCGTGTGCTGCCCACGTGGGCACTGGGAGCAAAGGCATGATGGTGGCAGAACTTCTGTGGCTAATACTTGCCACCCCCACCCAGAAACTGCAAAAACCAGTGACAAACAAACCCCCCAAAAGGTAGATCATCTGAGTAGGGTCACACAGCCGCTCTGCTGGGCTCAGTTCCACACAGGTGCCTGTGCCACCATTTCTACTTCTCTGCTGCCTAGAGGTCAACCCTACAGGTCACTGCTGCTCTTCTGTCCTACTTCTCAGCTGCGCTGCTTTCGGCTGGGTTGGCAGGCCTCCTTTCTGCTCAGCTTGACAGGCTCAGCAGAGCTGGGGTCACTCCCACTGCGGGACTGTTCCCTGCCAGGGGCCTCCCCGCCAGTGCTGGTGGTTCAGCACTGCGATCATTTCGCATTTCCACCGCTGTCCCTTTCTACCCTGCGTCCTGTAGTCATGTACTGAGAAAACAGGAGGGGAACCGGTGGGGGAGCAAAGGGGCCGAGTCCCTCAGGGACTCTGCTGGAGAGAGAGGCAAAGTAGCACACTTCGAGTGGGGTGCCCGGCTTTCCCTGCTGAAACCACAGCCCCAGCCATGGTGTGCATGGTATAGAATAATGACAGCACTAAGGTCTGGCCCTCTCTGCAGCCAGGACACTGACTCAGTCTCTCAGGAGAGAACACGACCTCCTCTACCTTCCTATGGGGAGTTGCTGTGCCTCGAGGAAAAAGCAGTGCCAGTTATGACCCATCCCTCAGTTCTCCAGCCCTCTCGGTAGGGAAGACCCCACACAGGTCCTGTCCTATGGAGGGAAGGGGGGTAATGCAGCGTGGGTAGGGGTTTGCTATGCCTTTCCTTGCCGGCCAGGGCAGCATCACCATCACTGCTGGTTTTCCTGCAAGGAAGGGAAATGGGAAGGAGTCCTCCCTTGTTCCATCCCTAGCTCAGATTTAGAGCAGCAATCTTGGGGCACCTTGAGCCTGCAATGAATTGAAGGGCAAGTGCTGAGAAAGGCATGAGTGGCAGCTTGCTTGGGAGCTAACAGGCTGCTTGAATATGCAAGACTCTTTCAGATTACAAGGCTCATACCAGTAAGCTGACAATATTTGTCTGGGAAATGTGCTTTGTTGGAAGCAGGAGACTGTTTCCTTGCACATCTATCATGTGTCCTCTCCTGTGTGAGCGAGGGTTGTGTATCTGGTTATGGTACAGAATTTGATTTCCCTACCTGAGTCTGACACCCAATGAGAGATTTCTTGCCTTTTTCTATCTCGTAAAATGGGGAGCAAAGAGCTGAGCCGGAAGCAGATGCTCTCAGGTGGGATCTAATGCCATTGCTGGGGTGTCTGGTATACTAACAGCATAAGCACACTGAACTTTTCAGCTCTGTTGTCTGCATTGTTCTCCAAAGACAACCTCAAGCATGTCCTCCTCTGCTCGGGAGAGATGCAGCTGCGTAAACAGAGGGTGAACACATTGAGTGCTGTTGGTAGCATTTGACATCTTTATAGCTACCTGCACCCAACACAGTTTTGCTTTTGTCTCTTAATGCCAGCGCAAAAAATAGCATTTTTCTTTCCTTCATGTTTGTCATTCTGGGATAGTTGCAGAGGCCAGCAGAGACCAGTGTCGTCCCCAGTGGGGGGCCTCCTGCAAGCCCATGCCACAAAGATCTGGGAGAAGGGATTTCATCCTTTTCTTAGTTATACTTTTGTGGTCAAGGTTTTTTTTTCTTTTAGTGAATTGATTGTTGCCACCTTTCCTCTCTTGTGGCTTCTATCAGCACTGCTGAGTTTGTTGTGCCCCCTGCCACATCTTAGTGCTGCCAAACCCTCAGCAGCCTCGAGAAGAACAGAGAAGCTCCCCAAACCTTGCTGCCTGTCCCCTCTGTCTCCATGCCCATGTCACCTCTCCCTCACTGCCCCACAGCTTGCTGCTGCTCCTCCAGCTCTCTCAGTGGCTTGGAGCAGCCTTCTCTAGAAATCAGCCATTGGTTTCCCCAGGCAGCACAGGAGGGTCAACCTCCTAGGGAAATGTCAGCTTCTTGCAGCGGGGTAAGACACTGCTGCCATTGATCATCTCTGGAGCTGCCTGGGGAAGCTCCTCTGCCCATGCTCTTGTTCCCATGTTGTTTTTCAGCTGTGCTTCCTGGGGCAGCCCAGCCCAGTGCTGACTCTGCTTCTCCCTTGCTGGACAAGGACAGCAAACAGCACTTGCCTCACAGCTCCAGACCCTTCCTGAGCTCTTGCAATTCTATTAGGAAGCAATTAGGAAGCATTTTGGAAGTGTCCTCTGAGCCACTGCAGCCATGCTGAGGTTTGCTGGAACTCCTAGGTAATGGGTGAGAAAGGGCTTGGCGAAGAGCCAAGGCCTGAAGAAGTCAGTTTTTCTGGGAGTGGAGCCTGTGCACTGGTCTGCAGCATTTCAGCACACTGCAGGTCAGGACTGTGAGGAGGCTCTGCTGTCCCCAGCCCCACTGTCCGTGCGGACCAGCCCCTTTCCTCCTCTTCCCGTTTCTCAGGGTCAGCACTGGGAGTTTCAGAGTGCTGTTTCTGAGATTCTCTTTGCAGTAGGAGGGTATCTTAAAATCCTCCACAAGAAAACCACCTTCCTGAGGAGCATCCTGTCCCCTAGAAGAGGAAGGTGAGGGTCCTTTCTGCATGGGCAGCAGGTTGTGCTGCCTATCCCCTCCTCACCCACCGTTCCCATGGCTCAGCATCCTTGACTGGGAAGGAGCAGGAGCTTGGTCTTACAGTGCCAGGAATATGTGCTGGAAGAGGAGCGAGAGGGAATGTGTGATGAGAAGGTGGCTGTAAGAATACCTCTGCCTCTTCCGAGTCTGGCCTCATGTCTCTCAAGGCACAGCATAAGTAATGCCAGTATTAAGTTTTCATAATCAAGCAATCAGAATCCTTAATACAGGTTTGTTTCCTTCTTGTGCAGTTGGCCTTGGGGTAGGATATGCAAACACAATGTTCTTTGCACATGTCTGCAGAGTTTTTGGTTTGGGCAGGTTGTATCCCTGCCTCCAGTGTGGGAACTGGGGGCAGAGCAGCAGTGCTGCTGGAATATAAACATCCCTGTTCACTCACCTTTGTCACAGCACCAGGAAAACAGTTACTAGAAAAGGCAGAGCTAAGGTGCAGGGCCTTTTCTCCAGGCTTCTGGGAGGGAGAAAAACAAACAGTGGAGATCTGGAGCCTGAGAAGAGCTGATGGGTATGCTGAGCCTGCTGGAACTGTGTGAAGGCTAGGAAAACCAGTACCAAATTGAGGCCTTTATATTGGAGCTACTTGAAAGCATTCCTCACAGGAACAGTTCCAGGGGATTCATCCGGGTCTCTGCTGCTGGTGGCTGAAGAGCTTGGCTGAGAGGCTGCATTAGGACACTTCTCCACCATTGGCTTTGCTTTTTGTCATGGATTTCACCATTCAGAAGGACAAGACTGAGTCTTTCTCCATGCTGGGAAGTCAGGAAGTCCCTGTTATCCTCTGCTTGGTCTTTCCAGTAGCCTGGGGATGGAGTTGAAGGAAGCTGTATCCAGGCATGGCCCCAAGAGATCATTCACGGCTGTGGAAATGGTCTTTTCAAGACAGCCTTGTCTTTTTCTCACAGATGCAGCCTTACTCTCATCTCTGGCAGCCAGGGAGGCTGGAAATGGCATGATGTGTCCACGATGAGACTGACGGGTGAGGTGGGGTACAGCACGCGTTTAGAAGTTTCCCTTCTCCATCACGTTCCTGGGTAGGGGAACATGGTGGCCCCTGGTGACATGGGAGTGGCACAGCTTCCTGGTTTCCTCTGGCCCCTGCAGGGCACCTAGGTGCTTTGCCTCTTACCAGTGTCCGTGGCAGCACAGCTGTGGCAATCCCATGTGTTTGTGCTTTTCCTCAAAAAGAGGCAGTGTCAGTGGGTGCCATTGGTGCTGGGCTCTGCCGGCTCCAGGGGTTCGCAGCAGTCCGGAGCAGACTGCGTCCCAGTGTGGGCTTTGACCTGGGCCTGAGGGAGGGAACACATTTGGGCACGGACTGCAAGTGCCGAAATCCTGCTGTGGGGAGGCTTGCTGCTTGTGGCAGAACCACTTGTTCGTTGCCTTGCTGTGGCTGTCTGTCTGTCTGCTCATCTTGCTGTCCTGCTGTCCTGCCAGCTGGGCTCAGGGCAGGTGCAGAGAGAGCCCTGTGCCAGTGCAGAGCTCCTGCCACTCTCCATCGTGTCCCACCCACGTGGCTAAGTCTGTGCTAAAGGCCCAGCACATGTTCCTGTCCTGGGCAGGCCCAAGGCGAGGGATGGCTTCTTTGAACGCTGGTGAAGGGACTCTGGGCAGTGAGGAGCTGTCGTGCTTTGGAGCGTCTTGCCCTCTGGCTCACAGGGGCTCACAGGTAGGCAGCTTGTCTCTGCAGGAGGCCATGAGCACAGTATCCTCTTTTCTTTTTCAGGTCAAATCCCTCATCACTCATCTGAGGACTAAAATGTGGGCTGTATTTCTCACAGATGCAGGGGCAGAGGTTGTTGCCTCTGTTGAGGTCCCACAGGGCCCAAAAGTTATAATGCCATGCTGGAGCAGGAACCCATCTCTGATGGGCAAGTTGGTGGTGCTCTGCAGATGCCCACGCCTGAGCAGAGACCAACTGGAATGTGCCCAGTGCTGCTGTGTGGGTGTGAATTGGGACAGATGGGGCAGGAGGTGCTGCCAGTGCCTGCTGTGTGGACAGAGAGAGACTCCTCTCTGTGGCTCAGAACTGAGCAAAGAGGTGGCAGAGCTTCAGGCTGAGTTCCTGGCGCTCCGAATCCCCGGGGGTTTGATTTGCTGATACCAGACAGTACCGGCGCGTGAGGAGCCTGCACGGGGGCCACAAGTCTGGCCATGCTGTGCCTGGCTGAGGCAGGTCTGCCAAGCCTTGGCCGAGTGGATGGTTCAGCTCTGCAGAGCTGGCTGGGCCTGCAGTGCTGTGAGTCAGGGGGAGGAGAAACTTCAGGAGGTGGCTTGTTGGGGTCCAGCACCTTTCCACAGAGCACAGGGTTATTTTCCAGCCCTGCCGTGGCTGGAGGTCTTGTAAGGCAGGGGGACACATCTGCAGCTCAGGGCTATCTCTCTGCTACCCTGCAACCCTACAGATCCAGATGCAATGATGCTCTGGCTGTAGGGTTGAGCTAAAATATGTCCCAGTCACCCACTTGGGGCCTGCCTGCTGAGTCAGGAGCCTGTGGATGGTTCTGTCCTGCTTGCTCTTTTCCCCTCTCTCTTCTGTGCCATGAAACGAGCCACTGGTACAGCCATGGGGGTGTCAGAAATCCTCATTTAAAAGCCTACCAAGTGCTGCTGTTCTGGTTCTTCCTGTTATTCCAGGCACTCTTCTAGGAAGAGCCAGGACTTCAGCAGAGCTTGGGATTGAGACTGGGGCTTGGCCATGCACAGGAGAGATGCACTGATGCAAGGAGCATCAGGATGCAAGGAGCCCTGTGTCCCCTAGGGAGGGATACCTGTGGAGCTGGGTGTCCTCACGAATGCCACCCTCAGCTTGCTGATACTGCTGGTGGTTCCCTGTGTGCATCCTCACCTGGCACTGTTGGCTCTCAACCCCTGCATAAGGCATCGTGCCTCAGGAAGAAACATGTGGAGGACAAGCCACTGAGGGCTAAACAGGAGTGGAAGAGCAGGGGCTGTGCTTGATGGTGGCTTGGGCAGGTGGAGAGGGGCCAATCCCAAATTCGTCAGTGTTTCCCAAGCTGCTCTTGGCATAGGGCTCAAGTCAGCACTGGGCTGCAGTGCTGTGAACAGAAGGAGGGTGGAGGCTGGGAGACGGGCCTTCCTCATGGCAGTGGCATCACCATCCTGAGCTAGTGTCAGGAGCTCCCTTAAAATAAAGTCCTCTGTGCCTCAGTGGGAGATACTTAGGAGGTCCCAGAGCAAGAGGGGGCCCCAGGGTGCAAAGCAGAGGATGACAGCCCGTTCTCAACCTTCTCTGGTCACACCTGGGTAGTTGCACAGGAGAGCTACGTGGACTCTGTTGTGGAAAAGGAGCCAGCCTTGCAAAGGCAGAGGTGCAGCAAGTGTGGTGAGGCCTTTGGACCCTGGCCAGGGGTCAGGCACTGCGCCCATGGCAGGGCAGTGCCAGCCTCGCCCGCGCCACTCCTGGTGCCGTTGTGTTGAGGTGGGATCCACGGTGACGCGTTGCCAACAGAGAGCATGTTTTGCCAAAAATACGGTAAGCAGTGGATGGGGAAGGAGCACGCCACCCCCTTAGGAGGGCAGCGGCTCGGAACAGATCTGAGACATTGGCTGTGGGACAGAGGATGTGGGCAAGGTGACCGGAGTGAAATTAGGACACACATAGTGATGTGGGGCAGGTGTGTCCTGTTGGGCTGCAGTGTGGGGAGAACAGGGGGTGTGCAGGTGCGCTGGCAGGATAACCATGGGGAAAGGACAGGCAGAACACCCCAGGGAAACCATGCTGAAGGAGGAGGCTGGGACCTGGCCAGGTAAAAGGGCTCTGGAGACCAGGCGTAGAGAGCAGGAGGGCTGGGGTGTCCAGATATCTTGGAATTTGGCAGGGAAGGCACAAGAGGGCCTAACACTGGTGGGAGGCAGCTCTGGACATGCAGCAGAGGTGGGTGTGTCTGCCAGCACAGAGGCCATAGAGGACAGGTCAGCAGTGTGGAGTGGGGAGGAAGGTCAAGGTGCAAACTACGAAGGTGTTAGGCGAACATCTCCTGTCTCAGGTGGGACACATGCAGTATGCCCTCAGGTCCTACCCAGTGTTGGCTGGTAGCAGATATGTGGAGGTAGGGCACAATATAGGGTCAGATTCAAGTGAACCTTCCTGGGAACTGTGATGCCTTGGAAAAACTGGATATTAAACCAGCTGGTTTAATATCCTTTGCGTTCCCTTTTCCTCAGAGCTCACAAACACTGGCTGCGGCCACAGCCTGAGAGCAGGTTGTTGTTGTTACACTGTAGAATGTACCCTGGGAACTGGTGTGTTGCAGTGGGTACGTTGGGTTGTGGTGGAACCCGAGTACCACCACAGGTCAGAGGATACTCCCAGCAGAGGAGGATTTCACAGCCATGAGAGCCAGTCATGGTGTGGCCAAGGGATCCACATCCGAGTGCATCTGGACAAGACTGGGTGGAGGCTTGGCAGCTTGTGTGGGAATGTAAGCTGTGAGCAGAGGACAACCACCCCCATATACTTCCCACAGACCTCATAGGTTTTTCTACAAAAGAAACGCACATCTGGAAACTCAAATTTTAAAAATAGCATGGTCTGGAAGGACTGTCATCATAGTTGTAAAATCTGAAGGTGGGTACTTGGGATTATTTTCCAATTTAATGCTTGACTGTTCCAGAATAACTTGCTGGTCTTCAGCTGGTTGTTCTGGGTGCCATGCTATCTGCTGAGCCATGAGAAGCATAGGTTGTGTCCTATATCAGTACTGCTGATACCAGACAGATTACACTATCATGAACTTGTTTCATCTCATTGTTCTGCTCTTCAAGACTTAGAAATTTATTATGTGTGTAACAATGATGTTTTTCTGTTTCAGCAAGGGGGATCTCCAGGAAAAAATAACTTGCTGATATAACTGGCTGGAGAATCTTCAGGCACTTTAAGACTAACAATTTGGTATTTGGGTAGACGTAGAAGGTACTTCAGTAAATATAATTCTTAAATAATTGTGTGTATTTGTATCTTTCTTCTTTTAGGGAGACTCCTACCCACTGGCAGCCTCTGCCAGGCACGAAAGCAGCCATGTTGGTCAAAGTGAACAGTTTGAGGCAGATACAGAGCTTTTCAAACAGTTCACTTCAGCTGCAGGGTGCTTCAAAGCCCAACAGCCCAAAATCTCTTCCCAAACCAACTATATATGCTCAGCCTCAATCCACGTCCCAGACCCCTGGAGCCACAAAGCAAATGCCTGCTGGAGAAACAAAGCAGTCCATGCAGATCAAAAAGACAGAGAGTGGCGGATTTTGCCTGGTGCTGATGAACGGTCCTGCTTCTCAAACCCCGCCAAGGAGCCGGACGGGAACGCCCCAGCCTGCGTCCCCCACGTATGCCTCTCCTGCACCTATATACGATGAGCCGTCTTTAGAGTCGCCAATTTATGATGAGCCACCAGTAGATATGGACACTGAAAGCACTGGTGGGAGTGGGATGTCTCCACCAAGGTCACCAAGCAATAGCTTAAAAAAGCAGCTGCAACCAACCAAATTATTGCAGCATCCCGGTATGCAACAACAACAAGCTGCAAAGAAGCATGCAAGAAATCCCTCTCCCACTGAATACAGCCCAGCTGGCAGAGAATACATAAAACATATGGTCAACGTTGACCAATCTGCCAAATTCTCCCACTCTTCTGCTACAACAGCTGATGCCTCCACTAAACTGCCTGGTCAGCTCGCTTCAAAGGACAGCTTCAAGCAGTCTTGGAGGATCTTGGAAGCCAATGTCCTCAAGAACATGGAACTCCACCACAGTCGGCAAAACAGCCTGCAGACTCAGGAGTACCCAACCAGCATAAGCCATCAGGATTCTGGTTATTCAACTGGCCCCTCTCCAAGCTTGAGAAAAAGGAAAGGAAGGAGGCAAGGAACAGGTCAAGCAAGACCTGGCTCTGTGGGCAGCAGCAGTGAGCTCACAGCTCTGAATGACAAAGTGATCGCTGAGATGCGTGCTGTGGTGGGCAGGTCAGCAGCTTGCAGGGGAAGCAAAGCCAGCCTGGATGCTGAGAGCCTGGAGAGCAGTGTCGCAGCAGACAGCAGCAAGGTCAGGTTTCAGTCTGACCCCTTGAAAAAATGCATCAGCCGGAGCTCCAGGGATGATGTCTCAGCCAGCAACAGGTCTCTGTACAGACAGGACCTGGAGATTAGAGAAGGCTATCTCAGCAGTGTGGCTGCTCCACAGGACACAATGAGGCAGAAGAGAACTTTTGAGAAAATAGATTCTTTAGAAAAGAACGTGACCAGCCAGACAAGCTTGGCTTCGTCAGGCACTACACGCCACTCCTCACAGGTACCTCCCAGTCCGTGCCATGTTATTTTTTTTTTTTTGCTAGACTTTGCTAGACTCATCATGCAGAGCCTGCTCCCAGAGGGGTTTAGTTCCAGGGGTGTGCTCCAGGCAAGACACATGTGTTCCTGCAGAATAGCAAACAGGTCACAAAGGTTCACAGGTTTGCAGGTGGAAACACTATTTCAGGCCAGTGGTTTGAGAGGAGGGAGAATTGTGGGGTGGGGCTCATGTCCAGCAAGCCCTCAGTATTGTGGGTAGCTCTGCTCTGTTATTTGGGTAAATGTGCTTGCCTGATCATGTTACTGTCACTCATGTCTTTATGGGTCACCCTCCTTGACTATTCCAGATTGCTCCAGCAGACCTGTGAGGTGTAACTTTCCTTTGAAAGCCAGGCTGACACCTCTCCACTCTACCAGATTTATCTGTATGTGTTCTCTTTATTGCCATTTTGGATCAATAAGTGCCCTGCTTTCATCTGAAACTCTTTGGAAAACTGATATCATGTTCCCATATTTCCCATTTTTCAGGCATAGAGACACATCACGTTTACATGACTTACATGTTACCATTAATAGTTCAGCAATTTCATTTCACAGCTTCTTTAGACTTGGTAGAAAAGTGCTCTCCAGTCTGCTGGCTGTGCTACACCTTGTTGCACTGACAGGAAGAGCTGAAATTTGATGTCTTGATTATGCACAAGAGATGGTGGGTTGGGAATAGGCTGTGAATGGCCTTGAAAGTGAAGAAAAATAATTCATATGTGGTAATATGGAGAAGCGGAAGATGTAAGGGGATGGATGTTGTGGTAAAGGCAAAAAGAGTCTACAAAAATATTCACAGAAATCCTCAGAGTCGAAGTAAGGAGGGGAAGAAGTTGCAGAAAATATGGCAGCAAAATTGCTGCCTTGCCTAAAAATGACATCAAGTGGCTTGAGTGAGCAGTGATGTCCTGTGCTGGGCTTGCATGATAGAGAGGAAAATCAGGAGACAAGGAAACTCAGTATTGGAGGAGGGTGGGCAGAAGTTCTGGGACAGGCTAAGAAGAGGTGTCTGTGTAGTGTCAATACAAATAAAACAGCTGGGGAGTTGTGTGAATGAGATGTGAGAGAGAAACCTCAGAGAGACCAGAGGAGAGAACCCGAAGCCTCCTGAACCTTGAGAGAGTATGAGGAGGTGACTCCTCAGAAGGAACATGCTGAAGGAGCAGGTAGGGTGATAGGAGGAAAACCAGCTCCAGGCAGGAAAGGTGGTTTGGAGGAGACCGAGGATATGGAGATGGTAGAGAACTGCAGGCAGGGATTTTTATTCAGTGTGTTGAGTGAATTCAGAGAGGGTGAGAAGGAAGAGGAGTAACTCAGAGCTAAAAAAGCAGGAGAAATTATTGTGCCCCAGGCTGGCAATAAAGGGTGAAATGTGATATGCGCTAATCCCCCATCATCCACATGCAGGGACATGTGGGATGTGAGATAGGGAAGGGTTAGACTTCAGAAGCCTCTGTCATGAATTCAGGAGTTCCTCTGTACTAACAAGGAAACACTGACTTGCTCTAAACTTCTAAGAACTAATGTGTATTTTGGGGTTAACTATAGACCAATGTCCCACCTTCCTCCTGGGCCCCTGGAGCTCTGTAGGAACTGAGGGCTGAGGGGTGCAGAGACCCTTGGTTCCTCGGTGTGTGCTTGGTGCCACAGAGCTGTGCTGCTGCTCTGGAAATCAGCTCAGCTCCTGCCCGGGCTGTCCCCGTGAACTCCGCAACAGCTGGGACACTCGGCCCTGTTGCTCCATGTCCCAGCACTTCCCTTAGAGACAGCATTCGTGTGTGGCTGTGCCAGCCAGGCTCTTGCACAACTACAAGTGTCATCCACCAATTCTACACCAAGTCATGTTTGTACAGACTCACCACTGTGCAGTTGCTGGTAGCTTCATGTCTCACTGTGGATAATTTTCCTAACTGCGTAAGAGTCACCTAAGCTGCTTTTAACATGTCTGTTCTCCTTTGCAGCCTGAGACCATAGAGCTGGAGCCCAAGCAGGAGGGCAGTGGCCAGCGTGGTGGCTGTGTGGGATGCCATTTCCCTTACAACACTCTACGGAAGCCCATCTCCCAGAGCAGCATGGCAGATTGGGCTTCCAAAAACCTGAACATGCACACGCAGGGCATCTTCCGCCGAAGGATCTCCATCTCCAACATGCTGTCCTGGAATGGCGGCTCCATCAAAAAGCCAATGCTCATCACTAGCAACCGCACCATCAAAAAAGAGGCATGTGAGATGTTCAAACTGGTGCAGAGCTACATGGGAGATCGTCAGACTCGCATGGACCGCAACCACGTGGCCTTGGTCACGGTCACCAAGTGCTGGAGCATGCAAGGGTTACGGGATGAGCTCTACATACAGCTGATCCGGCAGACAACAGATAACATGTGCTACCGAAGCCTGGCATGGGGCTGGGAACTGATGGCCATCAGCCTGGCCTTTTTCTCCCCATCACCCAAATTTCAATCTTACCTGGAGGGTTACATTTATCGCCACCTTGACAGTGATGAAAAGAGTAAGTGCCTCATGCACCTCCTCTGTATGCAACAGCATCTTGGTGGGTTGTGCCACACAGTCAGGGTTGTCTGGGTTTTAAGTACAGGTAGTCCCCAGCTGGTGCTGTGGGCTCTGTCAGTGAGAGCACAGTGTGTTGGCTGAGTTCACCTTTCCTTGGTGGGAGGAAGCTGCCACCAGCTTGTGTCTGGCAAAGAAGTGCAAGCCCCAGACTGTGCTCACCTCACCCATCAGCACTGAAATGAGCTGATGTCAACCCACCAAAGGCAGAGCTTTTCTGGGTTCTCTGATGATGTAATTTACTTCTAAGTTCCTTGAAGCAGGCAAAAAACCAGGATTGTTAATATCTAACTTTTTAAGGGAGCTATTTCAAACACTGAGAACATGCCTTGGCTGTTCGGGGATCCTGAAGAATGCAGGCTTTTAGTGTGAAGAGATGCAATTTATCTGTCTTTCAGAAGTTTGGGGACCAACCCAACTTATATTCTGTTATTACCCCAATTTTAAATTGCTATAGCATTCTGTGGAGAAGGGNAAAAAAAAAAAAAAAAAAAAAAAGAAGGAAAGACAAGTGCCAGCCTGGAGAGTATTAACTGGTATTTATTGGCTGATTTGTCACAATTTCAGCTGCACTCACTGTGTCTTGTCCAATCTCAGGCCAGAAACCAGAGCACCTATTTTCCACTTGATCTCTGGGGAACTTCAAGCTGTGTTTGAAGCCCCCCCAAGTCTCCGGGGTGGCTGCAGGAGTTCTGCCTCAGCACCCCCTGCCCCTGCTCATGAGTATGGCAGCAGAGGTCGGACCAAGGGGCAAGTGCTACACTGGCAATATTTGCCTTCTGGTTTTGTGATTGTAGCCTTAATGTGGGATTTCTTCACTGAACTGCCAGGTGTGCAGCATTGGTTTGGGTTTCATGAAGATCCTCAACCCTTGTCACTTCTGTCCAAAACCATTCCCTCCAGCTGAGCTTGGCCCAGAATGCAGGCAGCCAGGAGGAGTGCTCTGAGCTATTGAGAAGACGGTTCTTTTGGTGGTTTAGGCAGCAAGTTTATTTAGGTATGAACTTTTCGACTGTTTGGCCATTTGGAGAAGCTGAGTGATGTCCTGGGCCCCCAGTTCGGGTTCATTGGGAGCTGGCTGTGGTGCAGGACCTTTCCCGAGGCAGAGCTTCTTGTGCTGGAGTCAAGCTGGCTGCCACATCTAAGGGCAGTTCTGGGCTTTGGTATTTTAGTATACCACATTATTAATCCAGACTCTCTTCTGAATTTTCAGTTGCCCAGCGCATCAAGGAGCTGAAAAACAAGAAGATCACAAAATCCAGGAAAAAGAGGAAACAAAACACTGAGGATGAAGGTAAGGAGAGGCATAGGGAGCCAAGAGAGGTCTGCACTGACTTCAGGCAGGCGGCAATGCTGAGCTCTGCTGAAAATAAGACCATTTGTTTACATAGAGAGACTTGGATTTGGGAAAATTTGTCTGGTAGGGGGCTGGTGTGCAAGGTTAGACCAGAGCATGGATCAGCAGTGTGGGTGGCAGCTGGGCTGCATTTGGGGCAGGTGGGGGCCCTTTCAGTCACAGTTGTGTGAGTTGTGTGAGGGAATTAAAATTGGATGCAGACCTGGGGCTGTAATTCAACTGATCTGTGCATGCCACGGAGTTTCCTGGAGCATATTCTGGTGCTAGAAGCCATATGAGCTAGTGTGTTGACAACAACCTGCCTCAATGGTATTAATGGATTTTGTAAATCACTGCCAAACCTGAGCCTCTTCAGGGAGGGTGCTGGTACCTGGTGAAGGACACTACCTTTTTTTCTCTCCTGAATTGGCTTCTCTTACCTACACTTTCTGAGGACTGCAACCCAGGGCTTGCCCTGGCATCTGTGTGGCATGAACAAGATCTCATGCATTCCTCTGGACTCAGTTTAACTGCTGACTGCAGGATAACACTTTTCTCTGGCTAAAGTCTTGCTAGACAAAATCCATTCGATATTTTTTATATTGCTTTCAGGAAACTTGGGTTAACCCTGTGAATTTCTCTTAGGCAGCAGTTTATATCAAGTGGCTTCAGTGTTTTTAATCTATGAGAGCTGAAGTCCAGCTTCCTGCATTCCTGAGCCATCCCTGACACCAGTAGGCAGCTGCTCCCTGTGGTGGCTTCCCTGTGTCATTGCTGTGTCACCCTGTGTCACGAGGCAGCTGCAAGTCAGGGCAGAGGCTGAGGATAGCCCTGGGTTGAAGCTCCTGCACTAACAGCTTTCATTGTTTCTCTGTCTCTGGTGGGATTCAGAGCAGAGAGACCTGCAGTTACATAGAAGGATTATATTTCTGGTAGGGATATGTGTTTTTTCTTTCCTGTTCAGGCCCAGGAGAGTTCAGGCCATTCTGAGCCTTTGAAAGTTCATTTTGCTTGTGCTCAGAGGGACTTAGGCATCTTCATAGGACAGCTCCATGGAGATTGTTCTGTGCAGGGCGTGCTGCCTGTGGGCTGAGCAGGCTATTCTGTGCAATTACGTGTCTAAATTGTGTGTGCTGGAGGTGTGCTTAGGAATATGGATGTAGTTTTTACCTAAAAACAAACATTAAATTAAAAATTAAAAAAACCCCAAAACCAAACATCAGCAGTTGGACTCCTTGTAGATCCCTTCCAACTTAGGATTTTCCATGTTGTCTCGGATACATATTTTTATATATATTTATGAAATGTTATGAAAAAGGCGTGCCAGGATACCTTTTTAATAAAATTTCCAGAATGAAGCACTTGAAAGTCAGCTGTGCCTGTGTGGCTTCAGTTGGGGCTCTGGTGACAGGTCACACACACTGTTCCCTTTCATAGAATCACAGAATCATTAAGGCTGGAAAAGTCCTCTCAAGTAATCGAGTCCAGCTGTTCCCATAGCACTGCCAAGGCCACCACTAAACCACGTCCCCAAGTGCCATATCTATATGGTTTTTTAATACTTCCAGGGATGGAGCTTCCACCACTGCCCTGGGCAGCCTGTGTTCCAATGCCTAATTACCCTTGCAATGAAGAAATTTTCTCTTATATCCAATCTAAATGTCTCCTGGCACAGCTTGAGGCTGTTCCCTCTTGTCCTTTGCTGGAGCCTGTCTGCCTTCTGGCCCAGGAGGCTGCTCTGGCAGGGGCCAGGCTGTGAGTTGTGCTGCAGGGGTTCCATGGAGGAGGCAGCTGTTTTGAGCGAGCTGCCAGCCCTGCTTTTTCGCAGTGACTGATAACTCTGAGGACTTTTCCTGGAGACTGACCTCAGAATCGCACCTGAAGTAAGGGGAAATCTTGCAGGAACATGCCAGGTTCTATCTCCTGCTGGCTGGAAAGGTCAGGTTTTTCCATGGAACACCTACTTCTCTTTGACCAGCCCTGCTTGCCAGACATGTGAGGGGTGGGTAGAATGCAGCTCCCTGAAGCTGCAAGGCTGTTGTGAGAAGTTTCTTAGTGGCTCTGAAATATTAAGATGCTTATGGATGCTGTAGCAGCAATTTAGCAGAGAAATCCGTAAGGAAATCAAGTGTACTGACTTCAGTCAGAACTGAATAGAAAATAAGTAGGTGTTGCAGTCCGGTGCAAGCTTCTGAAAACAGCTTTGGCCCACGGAAGAACCAGGGACACGATACTTCATAGATGTTCATTTGGTCTTTATTTCTCCTCAAGCCAGCATGGCCGGCCACCAGTACAGGCTGACCTCCTCCCGGGGAAACCCCCGCCGCTCCCCGGCCCGGGCCA
>VYXC01009639.1:212114-233849 GCA_013397175.1 Platysteira castanea
ATAAAGTTCCCTTTGTGGTTCTGGTATTTCCTCCATGGTTTGAGTGGAAACAGCCAAACGAAGGCAAGAGGAGAGACCCAGGGAATTTTCTACTCACTGAATTCCTGAGGTCTTCAGTCTTCTCTGGTCTTCTCAAGCCGTTTTCAGAGGTTCAGGGATTGTTAAAATGTCCCTCGTGGAGCGCCATTATGTTGCAGTCCGGTGCAAGCTTCTGAAAACAGCTTTGGCCCACGGAAGAACCAGGGACACGATACTTCATAGATGTTCGTTTGGTCTTTATTTCTCCTCCAGCCAGCATGGCCGGCCACCACTACAGACTGACCTCCTGCAACACCCGGGGAAACCCCCGCCGCTCCCCGGCCCGGGCCATATAAAATATCCAGTCACAAGCAGAGCCCGAGAACGTGTGGCCTGAGAGCAGGGGTTCCAGAAACCCCGTGCCCCGCCAGGCGTCCCCCAGGCTCCCCTCCCCCAGGGGGAGCAGGGCGGGTGAGCCCCAACAAGTAGGCGTCTATTTAAGTCTTTCAGTGAAAAGCTGAGTTGAAGCAGTGATTCCCCACACATTGCACATACTCCCTTCAGTCCAGAAGCTCCTAGGTGCGTAAACATTTACCATCTGACATACACCCAAAGAAAGAATTCTAAAGTTTCCCACACTTAAACCCCTGCAATCTTCATCTTTGAGCTTAATTCTCTGTGGGTAAATGAAATACGAATACGGTGCAAGGTCTTTTCATGCATCAATAACCTGTTGAAAGGCAGAAGAATAATGGGTAGGAATAAATGCTGTGTTATCAGAAGGAGGATTGTCTGCTGATCCTGCAGGAATGTAAGCTGGTCTTTGGGTTTATACAAGGAGACAAATCATGAGCTGACAGCTCAGTCTTGATACAAAATTATTCAGGACTATAAAAATAAAAGGTGCAGAGGGACCTGGCAAGGGTGACGAACAGAGCGATCAAGCAGCAGAGAATATTGTGTCACCAAAAGCAAAGTTTTTTACATGGGGGACAGGTCCGTGACTGCAAGTGCAGAGGGAGGGCCCAGTTGAGCCATTTTGAAGAGGGAAAGACATTTTCCAGTTCATATATGAATTTCCAGAAGCACATACACGTTGCTGGGAAGTGGTCAGGAACCAAAAGGATCAGGAACTTGTAGGAAAGGGACAGAGAGCAAAGCAGCACTTGGCTGTAGCTGTGTGCTGCCCACTCTGTGTGTCCTGCCCAGAGTCCCTCTGAGGCTGATGAGTGTGGCACGGAAGGTGGCATGTGAGCTGGACCTGGAGGAGGGAAGAGGGGAGAAGGTCAGTGGGACGAAAGAAACTTAAGGTTACCTAGAGAAAGCCAGAAGAAAATTTCTCACTGTGTGCCATACCAGCAGAACTGAAAGCTGCCTGGTTTTGCTGTTGGGCAGCAGGCTCGGGAACACTCTGTCCTGAAGCACAGAATGAAATCCCAAAGGGTTGGCAAAGCAGGGTGGTGGGCAGGTTCAGAGCATAAAGAGGTTTGGGAAGAAATGGGACAAATTCAAAGAAGGGAGGTGTGTCTGTTGATGGTTAATGGTCCAGGTACAGCACTGCCTTACAGTATTGCCTACCTGGGCTCAGCTGGGACTCATTTTTCAGACATCCTGTATCTGTTTCTTATCTTAGTGACAGGTGCAGGCTGCTGGCTTGTCTGGCTGATGAACATGGCCTTTCCCATATAGGGAATGGTGATCGAGGAGCATTGTTGGGATGTAGAAGGAAGCGCTGGTGGTGTGAGAAAGAGGAGCTAAAGCAGTGCTGTAAAATGGGGGTGCCTGGGCAGATCTAAGCCAGGAGAGCAGCACTGCTGGTGCCAAGCCCAGCTGAGCTGCTCAGCAGCACCCACCCCTGTGCTAAAGAGTGGAGTGAGCTGGGATCCTGGTCTGAGAGCCTGCTCTGGCTGTGCCAGGCTGAGATCCAGGAGGCTGTAGTAGATGGGATAAATACCCAGACAACAGCTTCTCTAGTGCTAAAATACATATCCCATGGCCAGATCCTGAATCCACACTGTTTGCTTCATTTTTAAGACATTTATTGGCAGGAAAGCATTCAAGTCTGTTCCAGAAGGTATGTTCCTGTGTGTCTCCTGTCTGGATTTTAACTTTTTCTAAAAGGAGACTTTCTTTAAGATGCTGTCCATGTGTGTTTCTAGGCTGGCATAAGGAGAAATATTTTCCTTTGAAAACTATTTTTCACTGTGTGGGCTGTTAGTAGTCATCTGTTCCTGAGCTCCTGAGGCTATCATGATACCGAAGGGAATAACAGATCATCTTGGATTTCTCAGATCCTTGATGTGCTCACAGAAGTGGAATTGCCTTCAGGATTAGCCTTTTCCAGGTGGTGCAGACGAAGCTGCCCGGCCCTGCACCAAGAGTCGGGAGCTGGGCTGTGGAGGGAGTACCTGGCCCACAGCACGGTCAGCATGCCTGATGAGCTCAGTGCCAGGAGTCAGTCTCTAGCTGAGCATTCTAAAAGCAGCAGATGGTTGGGGCAGGTTGCTCGTTTGGAAAAGCTGAGGCTAAAGCTAAATTCTGCTCCTCTCCCTCAAGTTCCTTCCTACAGCTCAGCGTGTGCCTGCCGGCCTCTCCATGTCTCTCTCTCCATGTTGCCCGTCCCACTCTGCACTTGCCCCGGAACCAGGAGCGCTTGTGTTGGGGCAGATGGCTTCTGCTCTGGAGCAGGGAGGCTGCATGGGTGGTCTGTGCCCACCGGGGTGAGTGCTGCTCACCCTGTTTCTCAGGCCTCCTGCCTCTTTTTTGGCCATTCAGGTCTATGGGCAGTAACTCCTCCATTCTCTTGTGCGTGCAGCAAGTTTATTTTTTAGTTGCTTCAAATTTGGTCAGCTTCACGTGTAACCCCAACAGGCCCCACTGGGTCAGAGGCTGTGGCATGTCTGTCATGGGAACAGGAGGCCTCGCTGTGGAAAGTGCTGGATGTAGGTTTTAGGCTTTTCCCAGGATCGGGGAGCTTCCTGGGAAAATACAAAACAGGCTTCAAGCAAATGTGTCTGACTGCTGCCCACGCATCAGCTGTGCAGAATCTGCAAGACACCAGTTCCTTTGCAAACATTGTTAAGCTTTTGGGGTGATTAAGGGTTTCATGGCCTAATTACAGTGTGAAAAAATATTTCCTATTATTAGTTTTGAATGTGCTGCCTCCTGTATAATTGCTGGGATGCAGAGACACAATCCAGCTTCTTTCCCGTCCCCTCTGAGAAGGGTGACACCTCGCTTCAGGGTGTGTCTCACACTGGATAGCAGAAGCTGTAACCTGGGATAGTGAAGCATCACAGGGCAGCTCACTGGGTTTGTTTCCTTTAATCCTTAGATATTCCCAGTGTAAGTCATGCCTAGGATTAGCAGGATTTTTGCTTACAGTGAATATTTTGCTTTAGATATTCCCTAGAGAGAAATTCCTAAAACTGGCTTTCCTTCCCCTTGCCTGTGGGAGATGGGAATGCTGTTGTACCTCCTCTGGCATGGCTCCAGCGGTGTGGAGAGGCTCTGGTCCAGCTGTGAGGCAGATTGATGGAGGCAGGGGTGCTTGTTTCATTGAGAGGAGCCAAGGACTGAGGACAACACATCTCCCACCTCTGGGAATTGTTCTGCTTGGGAAGAGTTTGTCCTCCCTCTCCACTGAGAGGATTTTAAAATCTCCAAGCTCCCAACCAGCGTACCTAAGCCATAAGGTGTGTGAAAGGCTGATGTGAAATGCGCAGATCTGACCAGAATGTAGACTTTCACAGCCACAAGTATTTGAACTGTGCTGCAAGCTTTGGGCTTGGCAGGGAATCAAATAGGGCAGATCTAGTCACTGCTTTCAGTGAGCAGTTTGTGTTTTACTTGAACAAGAACAAAAGGCCAATGGTTTTGGAAAAACTCTCCCAGCAATCAGTGCTCTGTCATTGCAAACATTTCTCGTGGTGTCACGGGGGGATTAGCTCTGTGAATCCTGGCTGCACTTGCCTTCAGAGTTCACTGAACCAAGCACAAGCAGACCAGCTGCCCTTGTGGAGGGCAGCAGCTTTTGAGGTGCAGTTCCCAAGCTTTGTTGTGTCCCATTTTCCTTGTCTCACAGAGCATGCCTGAGCTGCAGGGTACAAGCTTGGGTTGGAGAAGGCTGCAGGCAGGAACATGAGGAAGCCTTTTTCAGGTCTTTGGGAAGCTAAGATCCCATCACCTCCCCACACCTCTTCTTGTGATCTGAGGTCACTTTTGGTGCTGGTGCTGCCTCTCTGTCCCCCCACACCTTTCTCCGCTGCTTCTCTCTCACTAGCAAAGGAACTGAAGTTTTTGAATTATAAATGATTGGTTTAAAATACTCTGAAACCTTCCCTGACTGAAGGCTGACTGTGTGCTCTGTGGCTGTGTTCTGGCAGGATGTAATTACCTGGCCGTGTGTCCATGAGGCACCTAACCCTGGCTGTGCCCACCAGGCAGGGACCCAGGCGTGTGTGTGCCCAGGCTGGGAATGGTGAGTGGGTGCCATGCGTGGAGTCAGGACAGGGCAGGTGCACTCCAG
Source organism: Platysteira castanea (assembly GCA_013397175.1). Taxonomy (NCBI): domain Eukaryota; kingdom Metazoa; phylum Chordata; class Aves; order Passeriformes; genus Platysteira; species Platysteira castanea. The sequence continues at coordinate 216,661 of VYXC01009639.1, forward strand.
GTGCCAGAGGTGGAGATCTGCAGGAGCGGGGCTGGGAGGTGCAGAGCTGTGAGCCTTCCCTCAGGAGATGGATGAATCTTTCCAAGCCCAAGCACTGGCTCCCACTGACACTGCCTGCCATGGGACTGGGAGGCTTCAGGACGCTCGATGCAAGTTTTGGCAGTCCTGCCCTGCTGCAGTGGGCTGTGCACTGAGGGGGCTGCTTGTGCCAGAATGAGCTGCTGTGCTGGAGCTTTCTGAAGGGCTCCAGTGAGGGGGTGCATGGCGCTGTGGGCTGACTGCTCCTTTCCTCTTTCCCACCAGGTCTGCCCATTAGCACCTATGCCAAGTACTGCTACCGGAAGCTGCAGAAAGTGGCCGTCACTGGAGGCAAAAAGGTGAGCAGCTGCCCTGGCTGCAGGGCCTCGGGGCTGCCTGGGGCACTCTGCTTCCCGGGTCCCTGAGCAGTTGGTCTGGGGATTCTGGAGGTCACCACTGATTCAGTGATGGGAAATGGAGATAGAGTGAGCAGGGCAGGCTTGCTCAGAGTCCATCTCCCCGTGAATGTGAGGGAGGGCTGCTGTCCTGGTCCTGCCATCCTCCTGGCAGACAGCAGTGCCTGCTGTGCTGGCAGCCGCATGGCTGGGTGCTTCCTGGCCTCAGGGACAAAGACAAACCCAACATTTACCTGTCTCCAGGGTAAAAGGAACTGTGTATGCAGGGGATGCCCATCATTTTGTTTCTTCAGGTGAGGGAAGAGTCTCCCTTTGCCACTGAGAGCTTGTATGAGCTGAGTCTTACAGTTGATTTACTGCAGAGTTGTTCTTTCCCAGTTCAAATAGTCACACAGCAGAGATGGCTGGTGCAGAGAGGAGTCTGTGCTCTGTATTATCTGAAAATCTTCCTCCTTTCCCTCTGCACAGTTCTGCATGTGGCCATGAAAGCTGGTAGATGGCCTCGGCCTGTCAATTCTAGGTCCCCGAGCCAGATTTGGTCATTGGGGGTTTTTTTGCAAATTCCTCTGGGGCTCCCTGCCATCTGTACTTTGCAGTGAACAAATTAGCTGAAATACCTTGAGAGGGGTGCAGGCTCCTGGCATCCTAGCAGAGGCAGGACAATAAACCTCCAAACACACATTGCACGCAACTGCAGCCCTGGCCGCTGCCCCTCAGAGGGCTCGGTGGGAGCTTCCCCTTGTAGTCTTCCCCACTTGGCTGCAGGGTCACTGCTGAAGGCCACCATGCTGGGCAGCCTGTCACCCCTGCGACAGCTCTGGTCTTTTCCAAACTGCTGCCACAGGACATTCAAAACCCCTTTCAAATGTTGGTGTTGGTCAGAAGCAACAGGTACCAATGCCCACTTTTCAGGTTTTAGCACCTCTTAAAACAAAGCTTTCCCTGGAGTTGGAAATACCTGGAATTCCCCTCTCTAAATGACTGTTTTTCACGTGTCCTGTGGCTAAGCACTTGCCTGGTGCTGGGTTGGGGTATGGGTGCCCTCTGCTGACCTCCCCGTGGCCGGGGCTGGGCTGGGCTCCGCTCCATCCCGCCTCCCGCAGCAGACGGAGCTGCAGCCAGAGCAATCCCCTCGCTGTGCAAAACACAGCAACAGAATTTCTGCAAAACCAGCCCAAACTCTCCCAGGTGGTCTCCTCTGCTCCTCGGGCGCCTGATGAGTAGAACCACACCTGATATTAGGCAGAAGAACAAGAACCATGCTGCCAGGAGGCTGATGAGGCGACCGCTTGTGCGGTCAGCCTTCTCTGTCCTGGTCACTCACTGTCCCCATCCCCAGGTCACTCTTTCTCTGGGGCCTGGCTGTGCCATGGCTGCACTAAGCTTTTCTCTGTCCTCAGGGCCTCCGCAAGCCGACAGTGGAGGAGATAACGCATGCCAGGAGTGCCATCGTCACGCCATCGCTCTTTGGCAGCTCCCTGGAGGAAATCATGCTGCGGCAGCAGGACATGTACCCAGGGAACAAACTGCCCTGGGTGCAGACACAGCTATCGCAGCAGGTCCTGGCCCTGGGAGGGGAACAGACCGAGGGGATTTTCAGGTGAGCTTCTGGGCCACTTTTGAGCCACCCACCTGCCAGTCCTCAAAGCCAAGGAGTCAAGATTGACCTCCACATGCTTCCTCTTCCCTGAGAATAGCATTTTGCTGTGGACTGGACACAAAATACGACCTTCTCCAGGTTCAGGTGTGCATGTGTTAGCACAGAGGGCACTGGTGTAGGTGTAACTTAACTACACCGACAGCTCATCCCCAGGCAAGGCAATGAGCTTTCACCAGATTTGGCAGTGGTGGTTGGCCACTGTAGGGGAAGGGAGGAGCTCCGGGGTCCTGGCAGAGCACCTCATCTAATGCTGCACATCAGCCTTGGTGTTGCACAAGACACGAGGAGTCAAGAGAGACAGAATCTTTGTGGTGAACACAGGGGATTCTGCTTTGGGTTTGGCTTTTCTTTGTTGTTCTTGTGTGTGTGTGTGTGTGTGTGGTTTTGTTTTGCATTTAAGATTTGAATTAGTTTTTCAGTAGCTAAACTTGATTTAAGATAGCCATTAAAAGGCTCAACTTTGCCTTGTAAGGGTATATTTTTTGATAGATAAATAGATGTGTATCTATATATAAGTATATTTAGCCAGTGATGCTGCTCATCTTTGGTCTGAACACGCTGCAAAGAAGCCTGGTTGTAGAAAGTAATCACTCCTGAGGACAGTGATAGTTGATATCTGAGCTAGTGGGAACCTGTGGGAACCTTAAGACTGTGTATAAAAATAGACCCCCCCTTCTTTGTGAGGAACTGCTGCTGTAGCTGGCACTGGTGCCTGAGGCCTTCTCCCTGCTCCCTTCTCCCTGAGGCCCCAGAAGCAGCTTTGGAGCCATGCTTTGCTGGCCAGCTGCCTCACCAAGCACATTGCCTGACTTGCTCTCAGAAGGACTTTTCTGTGCCTCTGCAGGATACCTGGTGACATAGATGAAGTCAATGCATTGAAATTGCAGGTGGATCAGTGGAGAATCCCAAGCAGTCTCAGTGACCCCAACGTACCAGGTACAGGAATGTGGCAGGTGTGTTGCTGCAGCCTCAGCCGTGGTGCAGTGTGGAGGGGCAGGTGCAGGAGCAGCTCAATGGGTGTGCTGCTGCTTGGGAATGTGTACACAGGCTGTCTGCACTGACTGGGATTTTGTTCTGTGTCTTTTCCCCACCTTTCCAAACACTGCCCATAGAGAAAACACTGGGAGTGGGGAGGAACCTCTGGCTCTGATGGCTGTGCAAGCTGGGCAGAGTGGTGGGAGTCCTTCAGGTCTCATTGTCCTCTTCTTTAGGCAGCCCCAGAGCTGCTTCCTGCAGGAGCAGGTAGGTAGCAGCCAGCATTTCCCACAAACTGGCCAGTTTGGCTGCCTGAGCGTTTCAGAGCCAAGACTGAATTAAGGTGAAGCAGCACAAGCACAGAACCCCTTCTCTGCCATCTGTCTCACTGCCAAGTTTGCCCCTGAAGGGGGTGGGGAAGTGACCAGAGCTGTTCTCATGCACGTGCTTTCTGCCCAGCGTCTCTGCTCAAGCTCTGGTATCGGGAGCTGGAGGAGCCTGTGATCCCCCAGCAGTTCTACAAAGAGTGTATCAGCAACTATGAGAACCCCGACGCTGCTGTGGCTGTGGTGCAGCTTCTGCCGGAGCTCAACAGACTGGTGCTGTGTTACCTCATCCACTTCCTGCAGGTAGGCAGCCCCACAGCCCTGCTCCACTGGGGCCAGGAGCATGTGAGGCACGGTTAGTGGGACAGCTGTGGGGCCACTGGCATGGTTTTAAGATCTCTTATCTGTATTTAAAGTGGGATTGATGGAGGGGAGTCTGCTGGCCTTGTCCCTTATGGGAGCAATAAACCCTGTTCCTGATCTTGTAGAGCCTGGGGTTGGTTGCCTGTCTGCCAAGGCTGCTGCTCTGTTAGTTGTGTCAGAGCACAGCACTCTTCCCTGTGGACATGTGGCTCTTGGGGCACTGTCCTTAAAGCAGGCCTTATCTCTGCTCTCCCTGCACCTTTTCTTGGGCCGCGTGTTTGGACTTTCTTGCCCTTTTCCACTGCTCCATCTGAATGTCTTCTTGCTATCTGCAGATCTTTGCTCAGCCATCAAATGTGGGTAGAACAAAAATGGATGTGAATAACCTGGCCATGGTGATGGCCCCCAACTGCCTGCGCTGCCAGTCCGACGACCCTCGCGTTATCTTCGAGAACACACGCAAAGAAATGTCTTTCCTGCGCATGCTTATAGTGCACTTGGACACCAGCTTCATCAAAGGGCTGGTTTGAGCCACTGGCCCCAGGGTGCAAAATGCTGCTCTGGGGAGTTGCTAGATACTTAAGACTTCTCCTCTCCACGTAGGTTTCTTGCATTGTCCTTGCTGGTGTCACGCCCTAGGTTAGCCCTTGAGCATCTCCCAACATGACCGCAAGGACTGGACATTTCTGGAAGGCTCGGTTCTGTCAGCACCAGGAAATCCTTGGGCATGCCAGGTCAGGTTCAGCAGTTCCTGGTCTTCCAGTGTGTGTCAGAGAGGGGCAATCCTCTTCCTGAGAGCTACAAGACTGGTTGCTCAGTGAAAGGGCTGTGACATGTATGAGGAACTGCTACATGGGGCAGTGAGACTCTCCATTTCCCTTCTGGAGGCAGAGTTGGCTTCAGGCAGAACAGCACTCCAGTGCTGTGGCATGAGCTGCTCCTAGGGAAGATGCTGCCTCATCAGGAATAATCCTACTGCTATGGGGACAGCCTGGTTCACCTCTGCAGAGTGTTGGCTGGAGGTGTGAGGGTTATTCTGACATCCCACAATGTTGTTGGTAGAGGGCTGTGAAGGTGCAGAGGTTCAAGAACTGTAGAGCTGTGCAGCAGCATGTGGGACCAGCCCTGTGCTGAGTACCCACCCACACCATGGTGCTGGGCACAAGAGGAAGGCCACACACCTGACCACAAACAGGTAAACAACCACTTTGGCATCCTCTTAATGAGGGCCGTATCTTCTGGAGCAGTGACCACAGCAGCCTTGCAGCTCCTTTTTGCTATGGACAGCATGAGCTGCCACCAGCTTTGCTGAGTAGCACCTGAGCCCGTGCTCAGAGCAGCCTTCACAGCTCCAGCACTCCCCTCCCTGGTACCACATCCTTCCCAGACCACTCTGCCAGGAACTAAATACCAGTTTGGCCCACCCTTCTGGTTCAGCCCTGGTCTAAAGAAAGCCCCCAACAGTCAGAAATGCTCAGACATGCCATTTTCCAGGCAGAGCAGCAGCAGTGCTGTGTGCTTGAGAAATGCTGGTACTGCCTGTAGTCAACTGTGGTACCTATGCTCTTCCTTTGAGGTGTTTTCCTTGCTGGAGGCAGGTCTGCTGCAAAAAGGCGTGTTTTGGGATTACTGATGCAGTGCTAAATCTGTCAGTAGCATCCAAGGTTGCATTTGTGTTTCTGCATCCCCCTCCCTTTCCAGTGGGGACCTGGGATCATCCTCTCCAGACTGCAGTGGGGAGCTGAGCCCTGCCAACAATGAGGTTTAGAGCTGGTGCCATCATCAGTACCAGTATGGGCATGAGCTGCCATGTGCAAAGAGTGCCCCAAGCCTGTTGGCTTGCTTGGGGCTCTGTGTGAGAGGGTTCCCAGAGCCTATGTTCAAATAAGTTTGGATGAATTCCAGAGCAGGAATTCAGTTTGTGCCCAGCTAAATAAAGGTTCCTTGTACCAGATGATTCTGTGGTCCTGTGGGCCAGGAAATCTTACTCCCTTGTCAAGATTAGCTCTGTCAAACATGTCCCTGAAATGTGCCAGCATCTGTTTCACACACAGACCCATCCCCATGCTTTGATGCCACTCAGCTTGCTCTGGCCTGCTGCAGTGCTGAACAACTTGTTCTTCAGACGTGGAGCTACTGCCCCAGAAGTGTGGAGATGGGCAGAGGTTACCAGCTCTGCCATGCTGTCCTGAGATTTGAATTGCTGAACAGGCTCAGGGTGCCCTGTTCCCCGCCAAGGGCTGGAGCAGCATGTGGCACCTGCCCTCCTCTTTGGGCTGCAGGTGCCTGTGCCTGTGTCAGGCTTCGCCTGCAGCCACCGTGGAGGTGATCCGTGTTACTCCTTGCACTTAGCTGTGGCAGTCAGTCAAACCATAGGCATTTGCTGCTGATCCAAGTGAATGCCTCTGGCCAGGGCTGTAAGACATGCTAATAAAGGACACTGGATATTATTGTCTTTGCCAACAGATTTGTAAATACCAATCAGTAAAGTAGCCTTTCCTCTGTTCTAATAGTAATAAATACAATCTCCGTGGTTGTCTCTTTAGTGAATTGTCTTTTTTGTGAATTTCTGAAGCACGATTACATCTGCCTGAGGCTGCACATTTCAGCCTGAATGTCAGTGCTCTTGAGTAAGATTTGAGAATCAGCGTGAAGTAAGCACTTGGAAACCATGCTCTGGGCTGGTTCTGTTCTTAATTCTCAGGCAGCTACCAAAGGACACTCAATGAATCTTGGAAGAGAATGGGTTGAAACAGATAAAAGACAGAACTGCTTTACACATATCTTCTGGAGCCTTTCAGGGTCATAAAGGTATGAGAAAAGTTTATGGGCAGTTGGAAGTTAAGAGAGGGATGTTCTGCTTGTGTCCCTCCTCCAGCAGCTGGGAGTGCTGCAGGTGGACTGCAGGAGGTGGCCACACATGCATCCTCTGCATGGTCCCCTGCAGGGTCTCTGCTGATGGAGATGTGATTAACTGCATTGTTAGGCTGACCTGATGGGGACATTTTTATGCTCACACTGGAGCGTTCTCTCATCCTTCCTCCACTGGTAGTCCAAAGAATTGCTGTGAGCAGTCTGTTGGTGCTCGAGACTGGTGCTGGTTGCACAGGGTGGTGGAGCTGCTGGGCAGGTGCCAGCTGTGCCACTTCAGCCACACAGGAATGAGTTCCTGGCCAGGCTCTGGTTTGTGCTGTGGGTGCTCTGGAGGTGGCCACTGTACTGTCAGACTAGAAAAAGTTGGTGCACTTCAGACAAAGCCAGCAAGGGCTGCTCTTGTGATGAATTAAACCAGCAGTTTAGGATCACATATGCTGGCCGTATCACTGGGTCTTCCCACCAGTCTGTCTGGCAGAAGGGTGTAGGTGGCCTGTAGGACAAGTAGGAGCAGAATGAAGACCAGGAACATTGTAACCTCGCACAGCCCTTTCCTAGGGGGATGTCTGCAGCCCAATTTCTGAGTATTCCCCAAAGCTTTGCTGTGAAATGAGCTGATTTTTGCCAAATGAGAAAAGCCCACAAACCAAATGCTTCAGCTCAGGCTCCAAGACTCAGGCTCACTCCTGCAGTCACCATGGCCTGATACCTGGATCACTTATAGAAGAGATGGCCAGAGCAGCAGCTGGGCATGGAACAAGCTTGCTGCTTGTTCTGGGCTTCCCTGAGCGGTGCAGTCAGACCCTGTGCCAGAGGGTAGCTGGGACACAGCTCCTTGAGAGGAGGCACCAGCGGCTTGTCCGGGACCTGCTGCTGGTTGTGGGAGAGTGATGTGTCCCAACGGGGCCAGCACTCCTGCAGTGCTGGGTTCTCTTGATGGTGCTGTTGGATTTCTGGCTGGTTTGAGTCTCCTTTTCACAGAGCCTTGCGAGAGCTTTTTGCTGTGTCTGCAAACAGAAATGGTAAAAGCAATTCTGGCGGCTATGATGGCAGCTGATAGACACTGTGCCCTCAGGTCTGCTGCCCATGTGCCACCTCAGCTCCTGAAGAGGTTGGGCAGATGCTGGGGATCACAGGTGGATTTTGGACCTGTCTTTAGGTTCAGCTTGAGATGGAGGAAGGGCTTAGCTTTGACAGCTGCCTGACGTTTTACAGGACAGGGCAACCACAAGGCCACCCCTCCAGATAGAGAAGTTTCCCACTGTCTCTCCTCCCCTTGCAAATGTGAAGGGTCTCCCTGCCCTTGTCCACCAGAGATACTCCATTTCTCTCTCAAACTAGAGATGCCCAGAGGTTCTGCATCCTCCTCAGAACTCCTGGGTAGCGGGAGGCCAGTTTTTAGAGTAATTCTCATGTAGGTTTTTAGTCTAATCCTTACATGGAGCTTTGCTTTAAATCAGCCCTGGGGGAGGGCAGAGACCGGAGGAACGGGCAGGCCTGTGTCGGGAGCCCTGCAGCACTGGCAGGAGGCAGGGATGGGAGGCTCCCTGTCCTGATGTTGCCCCAGCGCTGGTTTGGTGTGGGTGCAGCACAGCGCTGGCAGATGCAGCAGAACTGGCTCATGGAGACAGCGCCGAGCTGGGGCTGTGCGGAGCGGCGCTCCGGCTCTGGCACGCCCATGGACTGTCTGCGAGACACCCACCAACAGTAAGATGAGAAAAGCTGAATTATCTGCTGAGGTTGCTGCTTTTAGAGCTCCTGTTGTCCTACACCATTTGTCAGCTGTGGTAAATGGTGGAGAGAAGTGGGCGTGGGTGCAGTGGGCTGGGGAAACCAGCTCAGGCATTCATCATCCCATGGCAAGGAAACAGGAAAGAACATGGGATGTTCTGAGTGAGGTGGACCACAGAGGGACCCTGCCAGAGTGGAGTGCTTACAGATAGCCATGCAGGAAAGCTTTTGGGGCACATGGAATCACTCATCAGCTCAACTGTTCCTTCCAAAGCAGGGGACACTAGCTGAGGACTCTGTAGAGGCCACAAAGATTTGAACCCCCATCTCCTGCCCCAGCCTCTGCATTGACCTTCCTCTTGTCTCACCATGTAAACTATCCATTTTGTCTGAAGTGCTTAGTGTTTTCTGGTATCAGAAAAGGGAGCTTGTGTGTGAGGACTGGAGGACTGTGTGACCTCAGCTGTCAGGGCTGGGTGCTGGCAGGAATCAAGGCCCAAAGCCATGAAGGTGTTCAGAAGCTCAAGGCTGCTCTTAAAAGCTGCAGCTTCTCCCAAAGGAGAACTAGGGGGTTACGTCAGCTTACCTCTGCTCAGAGACACATTTCCTCCATCCCATCTGTGCCATGTCTGGTCTTTTGTTCAGATCACAAGCAAGGCAGGAGACCAGGTGGGTGGTGAGGGATGTAGAGGGTGTGGAATGGAGGAGGGAGTGGGGCCCTCCCTTTTCAGTGAGCTACTGGATTGCCTCAGCTGCCATGCTTGGCTTCCCTGAAACAACCGGGTCTTGGTGCCTGCTGGGGAAGACAAGGGCACTGCATCTGCCAACAGTCCCCAAATCCTGGGCTAGAGTGTCCCCTGGTGGGTGCTACCTCCCCGCTCTTGGGGCAAGTCAGCCAGACCCTATAACCCCAGGGACCACAGAAGGGCCTGCAGAGCTTCATTTGCAGGTGGACAGCCCCATAAAAGATGAGGAGGTAAAGAACCTGCAGGCTTCCCCCTTCTCCCAGCTAAATTAGCAGGAATGTCTGGGGGCAGTGATGTAGAAGGGCCTGCTTGTTTGTGTGTCCCTCCCAGCCACTCCCTGGATGGGGCTGTGCCTGCTCTGGCCAAGGGCACAGGCTGAGGGTGGACACCCTTCCCTGGAGATCTGTAGCCATTTCCCAGCCTCTGGTGTGGGGTGCTCTGGTCAACAAAGAAGGGGTGAGAAACTGACCCAAAGTAGAAAGTACCCAGATGTGGAATCCTGCTGTGATGATGGCACATTGACCTGGTGAGTCATGCAGCTCCCATCCTTGTGTGCACCTTGGGAGCAGCCGGGAGGTCAGCTAGACCTGTGGGACCTCCAGCAGCACTCTTGACAAGAACAGGTACAAACAGGGTGAAGCACAGTGGAGAGAGCTGGACACAGAAGTCATCCCTGGCCTGCTGCATGTTGGTGTTGTGTTGGTTTAAAAGACAGGCGTCTGCTTAAGGAAGGCAGCAGCCTCCCTTGGAATGGGAAAATGCAACTCCCCTCCCTTCAAATTTATAATTTTGAAATTAAGAGGCTTTCAGGCAGAGATATGGGGGATAGGAATAACAGTTCTTTTACTAAAATATATATATAAATATATATATATATATAAAAACCAAAACAATAANTTTTGGGGATCCATCTTACACTATAACCTATGACAGGTGTGGAGGGTGGGGACCATGTCCAGATGAATCTGTAACCCTCCTGCCCCAGAGCAGGATGCTGCAGCAGCTGCACAGACTGCAGGGCCCCCATGGAGGCTGTGCTGAGGCAGCTGAGGGCTCTGGCGGAGATCTCGGGGCAGGAGAAGACTAAACCCTGTGGGCACAGAGCCCCCTCCTTCCCACTGCCATGCAGGCCCCAGGGTGGCCAGGCAGGGAGGAGTGGAGGGTCTCAAGCAGGGAATTGCTCCAGCCAGGCACAGAGGCCTTGGTGACTGCTCGCTGGGGTGCTTTGCCCTGCCACGAGCGTGATGGTCTTTTCTGGGATGTGGGGCTGCCAGCCAGCACGGGCAGTGTCGAAAGCAGAGCTGCTGAGCTCGGAGCCAGCTCCCCAGGAGCACTGCTACAGCCAGGCCCTTGAGGGGAAGAAGCTGAAGGACACCTCACTGGGAACTTCCTCCCTCTTTCTCAGGAACACTGCCTAATCACAGACCTTTGCCCTTGGGCCTCTGCCTGAGCTGGGTCAGCCATTTCTGTGATGATGGGGATCCTGGTCCCAGCCCATGCACTGACTTCCTCCTCTGACCTGCTTCATCACTGTAGGATTTTCCAGTGCTCATCTGGTTACTGTCACTGTCCCTGCTTTGTTCCCATTTACCACTGGATAGGTGTACTAGTTTGAAAACAAACCGGGGGGGGATTCCAAGTCAGAACTACAATTTATTAGGAAAATTAAAGGCTTTTTCATATTAAAATAAAAAAGAAAACACTGGCTTAAACTGCCAGCATCAGGATATAACCTGACACCCTGTAGGGTATGGTGGTGGTAGCAGCCCAATTAAATGATGGCTGCAGTCCTGTTGAAGTGATAGATGTGGTTCTGTTGAAGCACTGATCCTGTGGAAGGGTCTGGTCTTCCTCTGAAGGTCTACTGGTGGTTATGGAGCTCTTCTCCTCTGGGAATCCAGTAAGTAAAGGCTGAGTGTGGCGTTCCAAACCTCAGATTATATCCAGGTGGGAATGCTTGGCTCCTCCCCCTGGGCGGAGCATCTCACACTGGGATGATGTAATTTTATGAGTCATGCAGTGAGGCTAGATGGCCCATTAAGAGAAGATATCCTCTCAGAGGGAGTTATCAGGGATGTGTCATGGGAGAGATAAAGAACACTGCCACACCTGCTTTACCAGCTTATGAAGATGGTAATACAATACTTTTGGATACATCTTACATTGTAACCTAAGAAAACAGGGCAGTGCCTTGCCAGCTCGGTTTGTGCTGACCTGTCCTGTCACAGCTCCTGCTGCTCCCTGACAGTGAGTCCTGTGGAGTGCACAGCCCTGCTCATGCTGAGCATAAATAAAGGCTTTACAGGTGACACCTGAACTCCTTCCCAGAGAAAGCAGAGAAGGTCCAAACCCATCCTTCCACTCGCCCAACAGCAAAGCTTGCTAAACAAGACAAAAATGCTGGCTACTCCTTGCCTCCCTACCTCAAATTCCCTATAAAATTTGGTCTCAGCATGACAGAGGCTGAAGAAGGGAAGATAGGACAGGTTACAGTAGGGAACATGCCCAGAGACAGTATGGTCTGGTTTGAAGAAAGCACAAATGAGGCCTTGGAAATAAACTCTTTATTGCCAGCACAAGGATGTGGTCTGTGTTTGCTGTCTGGGGACTCTTCAGCTCTCCAGTCACACACCTTGCTTGCCTCAGATGAGCTCTGGGTGCTCTGCTCTGTGCCGTGCTCCGGCCTGGGCTGGAGGGATGGGCTGTTGGGAGGACTATGGGGCCGCAGAAGGGAGAGTGTCCTCAGCAGCACAGCTCTCCATTCCGCCTTGGGATGTGGGTGGGTTTGTGACAGGCCCTTGAAAATTCTCCTTGGGGGCTGGTGCAGGCCCAGGTTGATTGATCCGCTCTAACACTGAGTCAGCAATCTGATTTGCCATGGTCCTTACATCCAAAGTGCTGGCTAAGGCTGTTGACTCTAGGTTCGTTTTTCTTTCCAAGTTCTGTTTGTCCTGCTTCCATGCACTGCCTTTGTCCAAAGCTGCTCTCCCTTTTCTGCGTCTCCCTGATTTTCTGCTCTTGAGTGGGGGTAGGCTAGAAGATTTTTGAGGCTGCAGCCACCACTTCCCCCGGCAGGCAGTGATTCCTGGCAGTTTGGGGCCATCCTTTAATTTGGCCAGGGGTGGCAGAAGCCCTTCCTGAAAGGTGACACCAGGCTGTGGCTCATGTTGCCTGGACAAGCGCTCGGCCCCTGTGTGCTGAGGCTTCCCGTGGGCCCAGGCCAGCACTCTGCTTCAGCCAGGCCACGAGGGCAGGAGGGAAGGGCTTCCCTCAGCACTGCGCCTGCCTGCACATGGCCCTGCTGCCCGTGCCCAGCCCAGCGCCCTGTGCTGGCTCAGCTCCCAGCCACCGAGTCCTTTCCCCGCCACAGTGCCCGGCCCGGCAGCACAGCCCTCCTCTCTTCTGCACTGACCGCGTCCCCCGCAAGGAACGCCACAGCCCTGGGCACCGCCGTCCCCTGCCCCCAAACACACCGCTCTGCCCACCTCTATCTCCAGTAATTGTTCTGCCTCCAGCTTGAGCCTGGTCAGGTAGTGCCTGTACTCATTGAACTCCTTCACAGAGCAAACCACCTATGGAGGGACGAGGGCAGAATCCCCCAAGCAGTGTCAAGCCATGCAGACGGTCATCCCCAAAACAGCCCGACCCCAGTGGGAGGGGATCTGCCCCCAAGCCCTTCCCCCTGCCCCTGGTGTCAGGGCCCCTGATGTCCCCCCTGTCAGGGCTGAGTGGGGCTCCTTGCCCCAGCTCCAGGCCTTGCCCCAGCTGCCTCCTCCTCACGCAGGCAGTGTGCGACAGCCTGAGTAGGGCAGGAGTGGGGCTTGCCAGGGGGATGTTGGCGCTGCTTCTGCTCCCAGGGACACCAGCACATGGCCCTGCCCTCTGGCAGCAGCAGGCAGCTGCAGCAAGGGCTGTGGGAACCCAGCTTGGAGAGGGCTGTTCTTGATCAGCCTGACATCCAAACCTACCTTGTTGTCACTGGTGATGAAGCCTCGTCTCTTCAGCAACCGCAGGATGTCCTTGCGCTTGTGGTAGTCCCGAAGGCCGGGGTCATGCAGGCAGTTGTATTTCAGGCTGAATTGGTGCAAGTAGGGATCGTCCAGATTGAAATAAGGATATGGTGGGAGGAGCTGGAAGAGAGAGTTTCCAGAGTATGAAATAGGCAAGAGAGAGCAGCAAAGAGGTACCACATGGTACTTGTGAAAAGGTAAAGGTCTTCTCCATCCTTCTGTAGGCACAGAGACCTGCACAGACAGACTACAGGGCTGGGCCAGGCCAGGCTGGGCTGTGATGGGTTAGGGGAGAGAAGACAAACCCCACCCACAACCCCACCAGCAAATAGGTGTCTTAGGCCACCAGGAAGAACTGCAGACCCATCCACAAATGAAACTTCAAAGGTTCAAATGCAGCCAATAGAGAATGGATGAAACCAGTCTCCTTGGGTTAGGCAGGCCCAAGGGCTGTGTTGGCTGCCTCTGCCTCCAGAAAGTCTCTACCTTGGGAAGGTGCAACGCAAGCTGGACAACAACAGTGCACGTATTCCCCAAGCAGAGGAGTCCAAGCTATACCTCAAAGCGCCTGTCTTGACACTGTGGGATGGGCTGCATTGCCCTGGCACCCGGACACACACAGCCACCTGCTGCAGGCAGGGGCCCAGCCACACACGCACGGTGCCAGAAACCAGTGCCAAGATGGACAAGTGCTTTTTCCTCTGCATTCCAGGTAGCCTGGAGCTTCCCTTGCCCAGCCCTGTCCGATTGAAGGGCTGCAGCTCCTATTGAGCAGGTGGCCACAAGAACTTCTGTGCATGATGGGGACTCTATGAAAGAGGAAAGATTTTCTACCCCTTTCTACTTCCTCTACCTTTTCACCCAGCTTTCCTCTGAAGAAGACAGGCTTTGAACCAGGTGCCACAGGGATCTTGACAGCGAGTGGGAGGTTCAGCAGTTCAGGGTCCATTTTCCTGGTATCTTCTTCTCCCAGGTGTGGTCTTCCAGGGCTGAGATGGGAAGACACAGACACTCAGATGTTGCTCAATAAGCCTCCTGCACAGCAGTCCTGAGGCCCTAGAGCATCACCCTGTGTCCCAGGCTCCCCAGCAGAGCCCACTCTATCAGCCCACTGCTCTCCTCCCCCCTAATTCCCAGTGCACTCAGCAGTGCCTCTGCCTTTCGGCAGGACACCAGCAGTGGGATGCTGCTCCACAGCTCCTTCCAAGACCTCTCATTGTGTTGTGATCCCACGCTGACTCTTGCTCCAGGGACACACCACCTGGTCTCCTGGCTAAATATAGCCATGGTGCATTGTTACATCACGGAGATGTCACATCGCCACATTGTCACATCACCGGCTGGCTTTGTGTCACACGGAAACCGCCCACCACACCCGGGGGGGAGGGGGCCCGCCTGGAGGCCCCTTGGGACAGCCCTGTGGGCCACCCCCTCCCTGTGACCCAGCTGTGAGAGCTCCTGTTCACAGGCCCCTTCCCCCTCCCCTGACCTGTCATTCTGGGAGGCAAAGTGTCCTCAGGAAGGAATGGGAGGAATTGCCACACCAAAGATGCCCAGTTTGGGCTCTGCTTTTCCCCCTTTTCCCTTTTAGAGCTTCTTCCCTGTCATGGCCAAGCAGCCACAACTGGGGAAATTGCAGCAAACTGGATATTTGGCCCATCCCTGGCAACATCTGATTCCTGATTCACATCTCGAGAAACCGAAGAGAAGCACGGTGTGAGGGGAAGCACGGGGTGAGGGAAAGCCCTCTCCTCCCTTCCTCAGGCTCCCTTTCAGCCCAGACACCTCTGCCACCTTCCCAGTCTCCCCTGCCCTGGTTTCTGCTGTTCCCCATCTGCTGTCACTTCCTACCCCTTCTTGGCTGGATTTGGTGAGGTCTCCGGTGCCCGTTCCTCCAGCCCGTCTGGTTCCTTGGGGCAGCTTTTGCACTGCAGAGTCCTGCCAGCCCCGCTCGTCGCACAAAGGCAGGAGCCAGGCAGAGCAATCTGTTGCAGGTGCAGTGATCACCACGGGGCTCGTGGGAAGCAGCGAGGGGCACAGCCCAGGGATGGCGTTCCTCTGCTCCCAGTGCAGTTTCTGGCACACGCTCCAGCTGCAGCTCTTCTCCAGCTCGGCAGGCGGAGGAGCAGCATCGGCTGCGCCCCAGCTTCCCTGTGCCACTGTCCTGCCCAGCCAGGAGGGCTGTGAGCCCTGCACCACATTCAGCTGGCATGGACTGTGATGTTCCCAGCATGGTGACATCCCTGCAGGGAAATCCACTGAAGTTCACAGCACAGAACTGCAGCAGCTCAGCAAGGGCAGGAGGAAGGATGTGTCTGCCCAAAATCTTGGCAAGGTCTGATGAGCAGAGGGGATAGAGGAAAGCAGTGCTGCCTGCCTCCATTCTCACCAGCTTGAGCTCCTTCCTGGGCTGCAAAGCTTAGTTTGTCCACATTTACTACTTTCCTTAATGTGTGGGGAAACACTGGACCCGAACTGATCCAGCTGATCCAAGCAGGGTCTGCCTGCGATCCGCATCAGAACAGGCAGAGACCAGCCAGGAGTCTGTGGCAGAGCACCGTTCCTGTTCCCTGGGAAGGGCTGCCGCTCCGTGGCCAGCCAGAACAGGCAAGTATGGCAAATGTCTGAGCATTCCCCATCATTTTAACCATGGACACTTACATCAGATAGAGAAGCTGGACCCTGGACAGTGAACAAGGAGAAATATCACAAATTGGCACAGACACAACCCTGAACTGCCAAAAGCCATGTGCTCTCAGTGGGAACAGCAAAGCAAAGGATTCCAGTGGGATCTAGGAAGACCCACTCCAGAGGAGAAGGAAGTGGTTCTCAGGGCAGGTGTGCTAAGAGTAGTTTTTCTTAAGTGATGAAACTCCAGAATGAAATACAATGCTGTCAAAAAACCCATTACACAAACACTACGCTGATATTTTGGTAAAATAAAATAAATTTCTATTTGTCTCAAAACTTTGGAGTTATTTTCCAGCTGCTTTCTATTTTAATTCTTTCTGCATATTTCCAGGTTAAAATATAAATCCAAACCAAAAACTGTATTTTCAACCCTTTTTTTTCACCCCCCATTGCAGTATTTTTAGCAAGCCACTCTGCTACCACAGATTCCCAGCACACAGTTCACAGGCTCTGTGAGAAAAGCAGTAGCACATACTGCTGTACAGTGAGGGGGACACTCTGCTTTAAACCATCCTTTGTGCTCTCTGCGTCCTGCGGTGCTTGTGGCAGTGTGCTGAAGCTGATGTCAAAGAACCAGCCAGATTTCTGCAGCAACAGTAGTTCCCGCAGCTGGAGGAGGAGGAAGACTGAAGGAAAAAGCACTGGGCCACGTTGTGTCTTCCTCCGAAGCCCAACAGCACCGGCAGCCCTGGCACTATGTTTGTGGATGCCTTGGCCACAGCAGTTACTCTTTCAATCACGAAACCTGACAGGCAGCAATCCTCTGCTGGTCTGTGGCCTCTGAGCAGATATTCAAGGATTATCCCAGGAAACCTACCTGAAGCAGGGAGAATTTAACCACCCACAGTCACACACACTGTAATATTTGACATTAAGAATTCCAGCATGCATAGATTTTTGCTCTTCTGTGTCAATCTGGTTCGGGCTTTAACCTAGCATAAAACTACCAAAAAAAGAAATTAAAACGAACTTGCCCCTGAACAGCTCTGTCGTCCACAGCAGAACTCGCAGTCCTCTGGCTGTACCAGAGGGTGAACAGGGCTGAGGGGCAGTGACGACCCCCTCGGGTGGGCATTGCTCAGGCTCACCCGATCCCGGGCACATGGGACACCAATCGAAGGGACCGAGCCCAGCCGGCGGTGGCAGCGACAGCCAGAGGCGGGTGTGCGGAGGAGCGCCCGCATCCCGGCACCCGCCTCACGGGGGCTCAAGAGGTCAGCCGCCGACTCTCCCCTGTATGTCACCCCTGTGCCGCCCCCGCGCTCGCGCTCCCCGCAGGACACTGTGGCTGTGCCGCGCTGTGAGCGGAGCTTCCCCCGCCCCGCCCCCGCCGCCTGCTGCCCCCGGCCCGGCAGCGCGGCCGGACCCGCCGGAGCCGC